>JAZHYW010000154.1:0-140657 GCA_037355805.1 Ixodes ricinus
TGGCCAGGAACACAGGAATGTTGCTTGTTTGTTGGTTGCCTCAAAAAAGAAATTTCGCGGTGTACTGGCCTCTTCTGAAATGGTTTAGTGTCTGAGACGGGATATCAACGAGCCTGAATGTCCAACGAGACGAAAGATCCAATAATGGATATTCAGGCACGTTGGAATTCAGGCGTTGAATTCCGTCTCCTTGGACCTTCCGTTTCGTTGGACATTCAGGCACGTGGACATTCGTCTCGATTGATCTTCCGTCTCGTTGGACATTCAGGCACGTTGGACATTCCGTCTCGATTGGATCTTTCGTCTCGTTGGACATTTAGTGATCGTTGGATCATTCCGTCTCGCCTCGTCGCGCTAGTATCAATTCTGTCTCGTTAAATATACAGACTTGCGTGTGTGTTTATTCTGCGTTCCTGTAGGCATTGCCGTATTTTCCTATACTAAAAATGCGCCACTGAAGCTGGTGTTGACGGACCGACAAAGAGACATGGCGCAGACACAAATATTCTAATTTCATCTAAAGGGAGGCATCGATGGTTAGTTCGCTGAGTACAGATGCGCAGCTATTTACCCATTGGTTCAAGGTATTGATTGTACGACGCAAAACAGTTCTTTGATAATGACAGTTGGAAATTTTTCGAATGTTTTGATGACATAGGTCAGACAATTTGAAATCTATTATAGGGATGCAGTGTCCGGGTGTTCTAGTGCATCGCAATTGGGGGGGGGGGGGGGGGTCTATGAAAGCCGCGCTTCAGATCCCAGGAATTTTTAAGTCCAGTCCTCATTCCTGCCCGTTTCGAATTATGGATGAGCTGCGTACGGAGACCCGCATTGTAAGCACATGACCGCCCGCCAGCGCCACTGAGTATGCGCAGAGTGAATATTTAAATTTTTGAAAGGAGCTTTGGGAGCTCTTGGTGCGAGGGATCAGCAGCGCAAGCGTAATTTCCTCTAATAAAAATAATATTATAGATATCTTTAAGAAAAATCTACACCGAACGCGCCTATAAATGCACGAGGGTGGTTGGGGTGTGACCCGACAATTCATGAGCAAATGCAGTACAGTTTTGTGAATTGGACATTTTTTAAATTTTTGTTCGTTTATCTTTGGAACTGACAACTACTCACTGTACACTGCAGTTGTCAGTAGTTTACATACGCATGCATTCCCTGCCAGTAGGTTTGTATGTCACAGAATAGAGCGATAATACTGGAATCACGCAGTAAGCAATTGTTTTTTGTGCATAGTGGTTTTCAGAAGCCCGTGTAATTTAACTGGCTTCTGGAAGCATTCCAAAGCTCGTCGATCCTGTCGAGGTAGTTGATGACGTCTTGGTACCACGGCGGCCATCTTGAACAAGACATTAGTTGAACCACCAGGGCGGCGTTGGCTGTCCGTGTGAGGAAAAGCTGCGGAACCTGCGCCCCAATTTCGAAACCCTTTTTCCCGTCGCTTGCGACCTTGAGTTTCCTTCTCCGCTCTTACACCCCTCCTTTCACGTGTTCACCCTCTGGCGCGTCGCGCGTCCGTTGATTGTTCAGAGGACCTTCTGCTGCACTCGACGTGCAGCAGAAGGTCCACACCCGGGTGTACCAATAGCCTGGATCCTGTGTGAATATAACAATAGATCGTTCCACGTGGCTTTCTATTTTTGTTGGGGAAGCGTATTGCACCGCGTATCCAGCCAATTCGTCGAAAATCTATTGGTCTCTGGACAACTGGAAGAAGGACAATCTGCCGAATAGGGCAATCAGCCCTAGGACAATTCGCAGAATGGAGAATGTGGCGAATGTGCCCGTTTGTCGAACTGTCGAAAAGAGTTGATTAGGGTAGGGTGTCTAGATAGCCGGGGACAGTGGAGGTCAACAATGATGAACTCTTTCCGAAAAAAAAGAGAGGATGACAAATGCAGCTCTCAGAATTTACAAGGGTCCGATAGTGAATCGTACCCGCGTCGTTCAAGATGATAAAAGTCGGGTTCTACGAGAATATGTTCACTCGCGACTCTAGCATAATGGTACTTGGGAAGACCGAGCGAGGGACTGACCTGCTGATCCTGTGGTTATATGTGCACTTGTAATGTGCGCATATGAATAAATCGCGGTCGCACTGTCGCAGCGGCTCTGCGACAGAGTTACAACCAGTTGCAATCCGATCGCAGCCTCGGTATGCTACCTGGGCGCGTATCGGTGCGACTGCTGCAATGCCATGTGACCAGAAAAGGCAGAGCTGAAACGACGGAAGCCGAATCCTAAATAGTATTGTATTAATTATTAAGAATACCTACTTGTTGCTTAACACATGGTTCACTGCGACAGCAATGGCATTTGGTGGCCGAAGCATGCGAAACTAATCGTCGCGATAAGCATCAATGTGCCGAATCCTCAGGACAATCACCGGACAAAAGCTCACCACTTTAGGACTTCACCTGCACAGAGGCTTAATGGAATGAACGTTGTATTTTATCACTGATTTTGGTATGAGGATCGAATTTTTGTTTCTGGGGACCGAGAAATGTCCAACAAAAACGTCTACAATTTCACCTTCGTTTTGAAAAAAAAAAAAACTACAATTTAGTGTAATAACACATACTACCGACTTGACCTGACTATTACATTTAACCAGGCGTTTCTCTCCCATGTGGAGGACATCATCTTTGCGCGTCGCGACTAGGGACACTAATAAGGAAAATACAGCTACCCGTACAATACGGAAAGAAGACTGTGGCTTGGGATAAGCAAGATTGACGATTCTGAGAACGCTCGTGGACCCCACATTTGTTTCCACGCCAGAGTTACGACGTTCTGAAAAGTAAATGCGTGCCCGATTGTCAATTGTCAACGAGTTCGGTCTTTGATCTTGTAGCATGTGTGACCTTTTCCACGTCATTTGTTTTATTATAGAAATTATCTTTATTATTTAGATATATAAAACGAACAACAAAATGTGATTATTTTCTGGGGGTGTTATGAAGTCTACGAAATACTCGAGCATAATTTTAATTTTATTTGGAGGACTTCACAGAGGCAACGTCTTTGGGACAAGCTCAGCGGGAGCACCAAAACAGCCGTGCATCGTAAAGCCCGGTACTGAAAAGACCACGTACCGAAACGACCGCGTACCGAGATTTCCGCACCGAAACGTCTGATTCCTCGTTTCATCGAAACGCGTTTTTACCACCGTAACTATCAGTAACCCAACTATTCCATATCCGTTGGATATTCAGACTCGTTGGACATTCAGGCTCGTTGGACGTTCCGTCTCATTGGATCTTTCGTCTCGTTGGACATTCAGGCTCGATGGACATTCCGTCTCGATTGGATCTTTCGTCTCGTTGGACATTCAGGCACGTTGGACATTCCGTCTCGATTGGATCTTTCGTCTCGTTGTCGGACATTCGACGCGTTGGACATTCCGTCTCGATTGGATCTTTCGTCTCGTTGGACATTCAGGCTCGATGGGCATTCCGTCTCGATTGGATCTTTCGTCTCGTTGGACATTACGTCTCGCCTATCACGTGACCGATTGGACATTCAGGCTCGTTGGACATTCGATCTCGTTGGACATTCAGGCCACCAAGCGTTGCGGCATGTACGTAGGTGGGCCCAGTTTCAAGGAGACGAGACATGCTCTTGTACGTTGGGAAGACGGCTCCTTCGGTTCGTCGAGCACGGGGAAAGAGGCTACAACTATCACGGCGGCCGGTGGACTTTTTGAAGCGCCTGCTCATTGGGCGCCTGTTTCCGGCGGGTGGCGTCGTCGTCGCCGTCGGCGTCAGCGTAACCGCTATGTGCTGTGGGAACTAATCCAATTGGACGTTATCGCGCGCTGCATTATGCCGAAAATTTTCCCGCTAAATTTCGCGAACAGATTTTTCCCGCTAACTTTAGCGGAAAATTTCGCCATAAAATTTAGTGGAAAAATATCCCCGGTAAAGTTAGCGGGAAGATGTTGCCGCTAAATTTATCGAGGACGGAGGAGGAGGAGAGGAGGAGGGAGGAGAGGCATATCCTCCCCTGAGCCTATCCTCTCCTCCTTCTCAAGAGCTGCGCTCTAATTCTGCATTACAAAGAATTGTAAACGTCTTTCATTTTTAACTGAAGGTACACAAGAATGCCATTTAATGTTTGCAACATATTGGAATACATTTTAGAGCGCAGCTCTTAGGCGCCCATTTCCGCGTTGAGCGGCGTCGCTGTCTCCTTTGGCGTCGCCGCCCCTGCTAGGGCTAGCTAAAAATTAGATTGGTGTTGAGGTCACGTGACATCAACTTTCTTGCTACATCCAGCAGCGAAACTGAATTTGTTCTTCAGTAACATGATACGAAGTCCTGTGACGTCATTTACAGCCTAAACGAAGCGAGGAAATGAGTTGATGTGGAGGTCACGTGACGTCAGGCTTCCCTGCTTTATCGGCGGAAATGACGTGACATGACTTCAGTGTCACGTCACCCATGACCAAAATCAGTCTCTCCGCTGATTTAGCGGATAACTTAGCGGGGAACATTAACCCGATAAATTCAGCGGAAGATTCTCGCTAAATTCAGAGAAAATTTTATCGGGGAAATGAGAACGGGAGTAGAAGAGGTGAGGGGGCTGGAGGATGGCGTACTCTCTCCTCCTCCTCAACAGTTGCCTCTCAGTTTCGCATTACAGAGATTCGTAAACGTCCTTCATTTATTTTAGGTATTACTATTTCAAGACCTAAGTTAATCTCAGAATGTTTTATTGCAACATACAATTCATCATCCCATCCATGGAGCTGTATCTGCAGAAAGCAAAAATTAAATGAGTTCTAATTTTGTGCTCTATTTCTGTGTTTTATGCGTGAGTGGATGCAGTCATTCAAGAACCACTTCGAGCATTTCTTTTATTCTTTTTAACAGCAGAAGTAGACTCTTATTGCTCGGCACCGTATGCATTACACCTGATACAGAAAAGTGTGGCTCTTTCGCAGATTTTCAGTTAACTGTGACCGACCGCGTTACCACGGCTTGTAACTGCTTATGGTGAGAATAACACATTGGCGCCATCTATTGAGAAGGCTTGGTACACTTCCTGATCTGCATATCATCACTAATTTCACCATGGGCCTGAAATAAATCTCAAAATGTTACAAGGGACCTTTGTAGATTTGATCTTGCCAATACTTAAATACCTTCAGGCTGGTTACAATCGAACCTCGTTTATAACGAACAGCAGGAAACGCTGCGATCAGTTCGATATAGCAAGTAGTTCGTATATAGCCAAAAACATTGCTACGAACTTCCACGATGCGTTCGTTGTAAGGCGAGAGGTTCTGTCTTTTCTCATCACTTCACTTCCACCTAGTAACAACGCGCTGGAAAGCTTTTTTAATTCTTTTTTGTTTTTGCATGTGTGCAGAGTTTTTTTTTAGCTTATCTCTATTTTTTGAATCGCCTCTCTTCGTGGGCAAACGCTTTGGGATGAAATTTTTTCTGTGCGTGCGTATGTAGAATGTATTTTTCTTTTTCTTCTTCTGGATCACTTCTATTCGCTCAATTTTGTTCGCTACTTTAGCTTTTGGAATTATCTTTCTTTCGTACTTCTTTTTTGGGGAAGACCAGGCTGGAAGACGAATGTTTTTGCGTTTTGGAAGCCTTCCAGGGGAAGGGGGGGAAGTTCGATATAGCCAATGTGTTGTTCGTTATAAACAGTTCTTTTTACATACATCTTTATTTAAATTTTCCATGAGCTCGATATCGACAATAATCTGTTCACGTGGGTTCGTTCTAAACGGGTTTCACTCATATGCGGTTCGGAAATGTTCTAAGGCTTTTTGACTGATGGCGCCAGGGCTTCTATAATAAGCAGTCACAAGTGGTCCTGTGAACCAGTGCACCTTACAGCCTTGCACGCTTTTGTATGGTGTAATGCTGGCTTGAACACTCATTTCATGGGTGTTAATATGTGTCCAAAACACCTTTTCTAGGAGTGTTAGTGTGTAAGTTATAGACACTGCAAAACACCGTTGAGGGTGTAAATTAATTTACAGTGCATGCTGAAGGCTTGTTGCTGTCTGGAGTAATCATTTTTATTAAACGCGTAATATACGGTCTCACGATAATGCAATTAAATGCAAAGGTGCATTGCAAGCGAGCTGGACAAGAATGTCGACAATATTCTCCCGGAGAAGGGGAAAAGGGTCCCATTTTCCAGGGATCTCTGGAGAAGGGGAACAAGGAACAACCTCAGTTAGTAGAGCGATCCACTGGAAATGGAAATGGAGAGGTTCCTGGTTCGATACCAGGAGCAGTCGGATTTTTTCGGTCGCGCACCAGTCACCTAGCTGTGTTTGGAGATTTGTGTTGTCCTTTGTCCCCCTTGTTCCCCTTCTCCATGGATTATTTTCGTCAGTCTTGTCCAGCTCGCTTGCACCTTTGTATTTAATTGCATTATCGTCATAACCTTGAAAAGTGCAAGCCGTTTACCCTTGTTGGTGTTAGACTGGTGACAGCTGATAAAACCCGTTTGCTCTACTGACGTCTAGCTCCTAGTTACCTCAGTTGGTAGAGCGCTCTACTGGGAATGGAGAGGTCCCTGGTTCGATACCAGGACCAGGCGGATTTTTCGGTCACGCACCAGTCACCTAACCCTGTTTAGAGATTTGTGCTTGTCCTTTCTCCCCCTTGTTCTCCTTCTCCAGTGATTATTTTCGTCGTTATATGGTTTGTTTGCGAATAAAATTGGTGGTTTTAAGTTTTGCCGTCTGCTGCGAGCCTTTACGTTTGCCAGTGCCACCAATTGGCACCACCCGCTTTGTGTGACCACCACTCGGCTTAGTATAATCGATGCGTTGGTGGACCACTCCTTAGAACGCGGTAAACACAGCAGTCGGAGGCGCGTGCCAGGCACCACAGCTAAAACGAGTTTTTAAATACCTTAAGAGCGCAATTGTAATGCAAATATAGCAATTTGATGGTGAAAAAAAATGTGAATGCTGTTCTTTTGTTGTTGTTGTTTTGTTGTGGTCTTTTTATAAAAGTTTTATTAAGCATACGAGCACGGACATTAACTGATTAAAGGGGTACGGAAACAAAAATTGAAATATTCAAATTTCGTTCGGAAATGAGTCAAGCACGACGAATAATAACCGTAAATGATAATCGCCCGTTTTTATTTTGAACGACTGGCTATATTTTTGTTCCAAACGGTGCACTCGAGCAAGCACTCGAAGAGAAGCGAACGGAGAGCGCGATGCGTCATAAAATTACGGCGCAAAAAAAAAAATGTTTTCTCGCATTTGTGACGTGGCAAGGCTGGCGTGGTTATGAGCTTTACAGTTGGTGGCGTTGTCAGCGTTGTGGTGGTGTCAATGGCGGCAACGCGTTACAACCGAGCTGTTCGAAGTACCCGTGGGATGACAACCGTGTGGCTGGCCCAAGGAGCACGTAGCTTCCACAGCACTGTCAGCTTATGGGTGAACGAGGTGGGAAAAGCAACTTTTGTCAAAATTTTGAGCGACGGGCTAATCATCTAGGGGGAGAATGGTTGTGTCCGGGTACACAAACGAGGGTTTGGTACGATGCGCGTTTTGTGAGTTGAGGAAAGCTATGAAGGAAAATGTTGAATTCCAAAGAGCGGCGCTGCTCCGATGGAACTTGCTACGTCATGACTACGTAGCAAGCTCCCCAACGTTGCTAGATTACCTCGTAAATAGGCTCCACATGCATCCACCAGGTGCACATTGAGGGATCGTTTAATTACCTTCGAAATTAATTTTCTTGTGCCTTTCAACGAAAGACTGGAATCTTTGAGGTTATGCTGCAACATGCAACACATTAAAACTAAAAAACTTAACGCTGGAATTTGGTTTCCGTACCCCTTTAAAGACCTTCTCTGCATTTTTATTGAACTTTTCCATCTTTGAGGCATCAAGCGGATGTTTCCCAAAACTAACACGGTTTTTGAGGTAGTTGCTGCTGAGTGGATGGAAAAGGGAGAGGTAAGAATAAGAAAAAAAGATGAAAAGGAGGGGAAGAAAGAAAAAGAAATCTATTGCATCTGGTCATACTTGAGGGTGGAGCCAATTTGTTCTCAAAGTAAATCCAGAGTGAACAAACTGAAAATAAAGATCATAGTTTCGTAATATGACACCTCTTTTAACTTCGATGAATACATTATAAACTAAAATCAAATGCTCTGGTAGTTTTTACATGAAGGACATATAAGAAAGCTTCATCTTCTTGCACTAGTGTGTAAACTTTCATGTGCTCGTGCATTTTTCTGTTTCTCTGGACTCATTTTTTCTCATCACTAATTTGGAACTCCTGCCCTAGCAAATTTTGGTGTAATCTGTTAAACGATAAATTCAACGCAGTCGTTTTATCTTCGAGCAACAAATTGTATTGTGGTGAGTTATAAGCAATATTGTAGACAACGTGATTTAAAACTGTCTATCTTATACGGGTGGTTTCATTTCAATTCGTGCAAAATAAAGGGGTCGTATCTGAAAACAATATATATATATATATATATATATATATATATATATATATATATATATATATATATATATATATATGGCATATATATATATATATATATAGGCTGGGCGAACTCTTCCCTGGGACGGAATTGAAAACCGTTTTGCGTCATATTTTTAGTTTTCATGAGTTTTTAACTTCTAAAGGACCAGAGACGGATTTTGTATTTTGGGCGATCGTTACCGGTCGCGTATTTGGGAGCTCTCTAGGCTCGAGATACCATCCGCACAACAAATAATTTTTTACGCGATTTTTAAACTACATTAAAACGCAAGATATCCATAAAAGCCTTTGTTGCTTTAATTTATTTTTGTAAACAATGCAATACTTGGTTCCTTTGACTATAATTTACCAGGTTTAGATGCTTATAACTTGTGTAAAAATCAATTTAATTACATAAATTATTTATCACGTCAAAAGATAAACAAATACCTATTCAAAATGCACAATATTCCAAATAAAGTTAGCTTTGCAAAAAAAAACGCCTTTGAATACAAGTGGAAACTCTAAAAATACAAATTTCAACATCAATTTAAAAAAGAGACGTATTTATTAATTCTTGTTGTGGTTTTTCTTTGAAGTGTTCTCGATATGGTCTAAGTCTAAATTGTCCAATAATAACCAAATGTAATATATAGTTTGAACATATAAAACTGTACATTTAAAAAGACGAAATGTTCCAGTTTCAAATTCTATTTTAAGAGGCGAAGCTTGGTCGTCGTCATTTGTATGCAAACTAATCAATTTCAATCTTTGCACATTGTTAGAGTTTTCGTTGACTTCAATTTAACACACAAATAAAGTAAGACTGGTGCGTAGACGGGATGTTATATGTTTAATATTGGATTGTTTTCCTACACATATCCTATACACATTTAATAAAAAACTGAAATAACAATTAAATGGAGTTCTTAAATTTTCTGGTGAGTATTAATAAGCCTATACATACTTCCCTTGAAACGTTTTATGCAGAATGACAAAGTAAATGTTCAAACAAAATATTGTGGATGTGCAGAGTCGACAGCCTCTAAGCACGAAATATTCAACTTTTTCCACCTCTTGCTTCTCTACGCACGCTAAGCCTTTTAGAAGGTAGGCTTGTTTAAACATACTGATATTAGTTGTTTCTTTGTTTTTAGAAAGAGAACGTTTTCATTGATTGTGGGGAAGTACATACAATTACACAAATATATTTGGTAACGCAAGTTCACGAGAACGTTTAATGCGACCGAAAATAACCGTTAAAGCGGGTTACAACATTGCTCGATGCTTAGCTATTTGTTTAACATAACCATTGAGGAACCCGTCCTTGTTTTGAGCTTTCATTCATAAGTGGAAGGACCGAATGTTATTGTCAAAACTTACAGCATTCCGTTCTTTTTTCTTGGCGTCGAGGTAGTGAGTCATACGTGCAGCATGCGGGGAGTGCCAGGTGCGTGTCGCGGCGTTTTGAGACCATTCAAGCATCAAGCCTCCTTGCAAAACCGCTGATTACCAGAACCTAAAACAACTGGACGTGCTGATGATTCATTCAGATTGTCGCCCCTTCAGTCTGGAATTATTCTTCCGAAAAGTGATGCAGCACATCTGGCCCACTGCTGCGACGCAAAAAGAGAGCAGAAGGCTCTTAGTCCTGCCAATACCATTCGGTACGCGACTTGTGGACGAAAGCTCGAAATAAGGAGGGTTCCTCAATTGTATGTTGAAACGATTGGCTAAGCCTTAGAAGTAAACCTTTAACCCATTTTAACGTCGCTTTGTGGCCACAATAAACGTTATTATGAACTTGCGTTATTAAATATTTTATGCAATTGAATATGCAGTGCTCTTCAAACTTAACGCCGCCTCTCCGTTACACAAATATTTATCTAGTACCGACTACTCAACGCTAAATTGGACACTGCAGCAGCTGGAATGTCTTCACCAAACTAGGTTGTGATGGGGGATCAAAACGACACCACGTAATTGGACCGGTAGTTCCAGGAATAAGTACGAAAAGTAAGCAAAACTGGCCATTTCATAACGGCGTTAAGTTTGTGGCACACTGTACTCCCCGCGGTCTATGCGCGCCTTTCATCTTTTTTTTAAAGAAGCGAAAACAGAAAAGGTTACACGAGCCCCAGTGCTAATTAGGCTTAGCGTGCTTGACGAAGCGGCAGTTTCGAAAGCGCTGAAATTTCGCGCAGGCCTCTCGGCGCAGCAGAAATAATATTTATTTTGTCCCTAGCGCCATAGTATCCCGATAAGACCTTAAGAGGGTAATATTTATAAACTGTTTATTTTCTTGTAATCTATTTAGAAAATCTTTTTTAGTTGTGGGTTTCAAATTTTTTTATGTAAACTAGTTGGACGTGTGTATAAAATTCTCCATATTCAAGTGTGTTGCGCTTACTAAACTGTTTAAATGGGTACGGAAACTAAATTTCGGAGCTCATATCTTTGCTTCAACATGAAGCAGGTTGAAGACTTGAAGTAGGGCTTCACAAATCCCAATATTTTATAAAAACAAAACGCAAGAGATTATATTTTAAACTCAATGAAACGATAGCAAAAACCACCTGGTGGATGTCTGTGAAGCGTCGATGGAATGTCGTGACGGCATCAGATCAGTAAGAGCAGCACCACAACGGGAAGTGCGCTCAGTCAGAGAGATAACTTAGGCCTGAACGCAGTACCACCAAGGCGTTTTGGTCAAGAAAGTCACAGCAGAGTTGGCCACTATTGCTTTCAGTTTCAGGCGGCCTTGCTGGCAACGCTTGTTTGGGGTTGAATGGGGATTGTGTTCGTGCGATGTAATGTCGACGCTACGAAATTTTTATTTACAGGGCCCGGATGCCCACCTCTGCCGATGACAGAATAACCGCCTTGGTCGACTGTTACGAACTCGATCACTACGAAGTCAGTAGAGACGGCTCGAAGGAGACGGCCCGCACTGCTCTGCAAAGCAGTGCACTTGGACACAAATCGTCGCGGCGTTTTTTATGACCTCGGGGATGCGGGACAGAGCCAACGTCCAGGAAGATACGTTTGAACTAAAAGAGTGTCAGCAAGAGTAAAGTAAATACATTTTCACACTGCCAGCAGAACCGTGCTGGCCCCGCGCAACTTGACTACGTATTGGTAGCCGCTTCGGGAACGATCTTTTACCGTCGATTATACGAACCGCTGGGCCACTACACGATAACAACTCCTTGCTGACGTGAAGAGCAAGATTCGACCGGCATTAAGTAGCTCCCAAAGCCTGCTCTAACTTGACATATGCTTAGCGTACCGCCATGTCGGAATAAAAGGGACATACAAAAAAGTGTCCGTACGTATGTTGAGAAGGCAATCCATATGGGGTTTATTTGGGCTCTGTAGCATACAGAAAAGGAGATGGAATCGGGTAGAGCGTCCCTTTTCGACGAGAGCGTTCGCCACCGATGCACTTGAAAACAAGGAGACGACGGGAGAATAGACTGACCTCCTTACGCGAAAATTGAGGTGTCAGGGTTCAAACTATTCCTACGGGAATGGTTCAGAGAGGTCACGTGGGCATATTCCATTCAGCAAGACAGCCGGTAGTGGGCAGATGGACTTGGCCAGGGTCGTCGGAGTCAGCGGCGTAGACTTTCCATTTTCTCGGGGGGGGGGGGGGGCAGCTGAGGAGTTCTCCGGGGGGGGGTGCTTCCACGCAGTTGTTTTTCAACCGGCAATTATCAGTAGTTATTTTAGGGGGTACATTTTACAGCCTATGTATATCGACCTGTGTGCGTCAGTGTGTGCGAAATTTGTTTACATACCACTACTAGAAGCTCGTTACATGGCACGTAAGCAGCGTCTCCGTAAGGATCATGGCCCGAAGAGGGGGGGCTGCTGCCCTCCCTCCCTTCTTTTCCGGATTTTACCAGGGGGGCACGAGCCTCGATGCCCCCCCCCGTAGTCTACGCTTATGGTCGCAGCAACGTTCCGTCGGAGTGCATGGTTAAGCCTAGCGTTCCTTGGCGGTCGCTTGGTCGGTGGCATCTTTGTCGTTGTAACTTTTTCCGGTTATCCGTAGTTCCAGCTTTTGGTCTCCGCGGCGTTCAGTTGGTCAGAGCTCAGTTTCAAGTACTTCTATCTTGCTCTTGCTGCTTTAAGTCTGAATGCGCGCGGAAAGCGCGTAGAAATGCTCGGTGGTCGTCGCAACGACGTAAGCAAGCAATGTTTTCGGTCATGTGGATTTGATCGTAAAAAGTGCGTCAGACATCTCTGGAGCTGTCGTAGGACTTCATAACTTACGCAAAACTTCCGATAACTTCGCTTCCTGAATAGGGATTTGTTCTTAGGTTTTGTCGTAAGCACTTTTTTGTCGCGTTTCGTGATTAAGCGCTGTTGCCTGTTGTGTCGGCGACAATGAAGACGGATCATAAAAATACGCATCTAGGCCGAATAGCTTCTTAGTCATCATGGTCACTAGTGAAGTGGCGGCGGCTTCGTCCGCATTAGTCATCATACCCAACGCTCTCGCAGTGTTGGTCGACCATCAGACACATGAGGCAGCTCCGCCGATTCCGCATCACCCTGTGTCTACAGCCCTCGGGTACTTGAACCAAATGCCTGTCCAAACAGGATACTAGAAAAATCGTGAGGCGACACGACTCCGTCAAAAATCGTGGAAATGGAAGCGTCCGCGCTCCGATGTCTGTTTGGAAACCGGCCAATCGAACATCACGACTTTCCTCCTCGCTTCCAACGCTTTTCGCTGACTTCAGTTCTCGTCAGAATTGACGTCACACGCCACCTGCCATTGCTCTCCATCTGCTTTGCCGGGCCCTCGAATCCTTGGTCGTGTTCCAAAATTTACTCGATCTTACTCCAGGGTAAGGGTTTTGCAGCTCTGCGTTCGAAAACCTACCCGCGTCCAGCGTCGCTCTATCCTTGTTATCACGTGACACGACAAGCCGGAGTAACTCGGATCTATATAAGAAAGATTTCGAACACAGCCCTTCCCTTCTCCGTTTTCGGGACCTGAAGAGTAGCGGAGGCCTTGAGCGATTGACCTACAGCCAACGGAGCTTGTTAGTGGCTGTCGGGACCCACCTGATGAGCATGTTCAAGGCCCCCGTGAAAAGCAGGGGCGACCTTTGACGGAGGGAACTTTCCTCCCGGCAAAAACACGAGCGGAAGCGGAGCGCCGCAGGATTTATGTAGGAGTAGTATCGCCTCACGAATTTTCTTGTATCCTGTTTGGACAGACCTTAAAGGGGCACTGACACCCCAAAGATCGTACTTTTTTATTGTCTAAAACGATGCAAGTTGTAGTCATAGACACGCAAAAAAATGCCGCATCGCAAAAAACAATTTTCCCAAGCACGCGCGCGCCTTTATATTTTTGGCGTTTTTGTCTCCCGCTCCTCACCTCCTTGCTTCTTTTGATTGGTGACGTCAAAAATCATGAAATTTAAAAGCTTTGTAGGCGATATTTTTTAACATTTAATAACGGCAATCGGAAGACGTGTTTTTTAACGCAATTGCGAACGCGCTACGGCCCGGCCCTTCTTTATGAAATACCAAAAATCGATGTCCGGTGTGATGTCGCCTCCTGGGTTATTATCCTCCATTGGAAAACATGGCCGCACTCGACGCACATAGCAAAGAATGATCGGAAAGTCGAGGAATCGGACGAAGTGATCTCTTTTAGGCGCCCGACGACCTCTCAGACTTCGAGAAGGAAATCGTCAAACGGTGAAAACAACTGGGTTTGGTGTCTATGTATCATAGTTTCGGTTGTGACTCCGCCGGGGCAGCGTTTCAGACGTCAAGCGTCGTCTGCTCGCAGCGATAGACAGGCAGCACGGCACGCACGGAGGGAACCGGTTTTTCCCGGCGTCCATCTTTCCCGTTCCTCAACCACCGCTTCGGGTCGCGGTGGCAACAGTGGTTTGGAGCGGAGGCGTAAAAGAAAGTCGACTCGCAGGGATCCTCAATATTTGACGTCACTGCGCTGGCGCGGGATCGCGCGGGAACTTAAAATTTGGCATTTGGAAATTGTCTTTTTACTTCACAAATACTGAATTTTTAAGTTTTGAATTTCGAAGGTAATGTCCAGGCATCGTTTTCAATCGTTTAGGATAATAAAAAAATGAGTTTCACGTGTCAGTGCCTTTTTAAGCGAGAATGCAACGCGCTGACATATCCATGTCGCAAAACTCATAACATACGGTACGCTTGGCTCTGCGTGGCACGATGACTTCACGGGCGCGATGGATCTCCCGAGATGCACAGCGCTCTTCGGTGCCTGATCTTAAAGAGCTCACCAAACTTCCGGCATTTCGAACGAGAAATATAGCCATTCGCTCAAAATACAAGCTTGCCATTATCCTTCACAGGCTCAGCTGACCCTATTGAACTTCTTTATTGATGTTTCCTGTGCATATTAGGTTTCGATTCGGTATCCTTTTTTATGTCAAACCAGGTGTCCGCTTTTGATTCTGCCGCGCGTTCTCACCCGGCGCGCTGCTACGTTTCCTTCTTCCTCGCTACATTATCTCGCCTCCGTCTCTTGAAACTTCGGCCAGTCTTATCGAAGGTACGGTAATACGTATTACCATAAAATATCGCATAATCTGAAAGCAATTGCCAAAACAATTCAGAGTAAACACCGTTTTCTGTACAGATTTAAAGTTAAGTAGACTAACGCCATTTCAGACAGGTTCGAGTGGAGGCAAAAAAAGCCCACTGTGAAAAGTCGGTGGCCTGCGAAAATGGAGTGGTCTATGAGTTACTTTTATGTTGTGGTTTTATGTACGTAAGAAAAACTTCAAGGTGTATCATTGACAGGTTAAAGAAACACGAAAGAGAACGTAAAGAATAATGCTTAAAATTCGGAATTAGCTAAACACGTTGACGAATGCAATAACTGTAGTGCACAATGGTCAGGAATAGAAATAGTATACCAAGAGGTAGATATTATGAAGAGAGTTGTAAGAGAGGCGATCCGGATAAGAACAATAGGAAACTGTATCATGCAGTCAAGCCTCTTTGCAGGTTGGTTGTACTTCGGAGAAATTTGGGAACTTTAGTGGCGCATTGTTTTGGTTGTCCATTTTTTATAGTGTTTTGTTCGAGATCCGGCCAACTTGTCGACAGCTGATTCGTCGAACAGGCTGATTCGAAATAGGGTAATTCGTCGAAGGGCAACTTGCCGCCGAAAGGGGCAATCCGTCGAAGGGCAATTCGTCGAATGAATCGAATGACGCTCCGAGGTAAAAGTTCGTGGATTCTTGTTATCTTTTGTCCTAAAGTTTTATTTGTGTTCGAACAAAGGACAGCGCCCTAGTTAGGTTACAACACTGAACTAGAAATTGTAGCGCCCATCCACTTCACGTAAGGATGGAGGACCAGAGAAGCTGTTATCTTTACGACAACTTTACGACAACTTATACGACATCTATACGATTTACATATGATTGCAGTAAAGACACGTACACGACTTCGTTGTTTAATTGTCTTTATTTAGCTCTGAGTGAATAAAGTGATAATTGTCTTATGGTCACTTATGGACAAGTTCTAAACCAAATTTTTCGAGGCACACCTCAAGGAGAGATTTTTTTTTTCAATTGTGCCAAAGTCTTTTTATCTGCACCGCGGAAGCGAAAGAAAATAAGGTTAGATAGGCGCGTTCTGCCCTCAGGCTCGTCACAGCGCAACCTTAGCTGAGATAAGTCGGTGACTGTAGATAATAACAAGGAATCAGGACCTCACTATCTAATAATGCCAAGGAAGTCTGACTCACGCGGGTTGCCTCCTCTTTTTATTCATACTTGCCACGACTATTCGGGACGAAGGAGCGCCATTCAAAGGGAGTGTTTTGTTAACATCCATGGTCGCATTTTTTTCCAGATCCTAGCATATAACAGCTTCGCTGTAAAAATCACAAGCGGGCGAAGACAGGGCAGAAAGTTGTGACATGTTGAGAAATGTGTCATCTCGGGATCATACTTTTGTTCCTTTTCCTTATTACTTCTTGTAATGAGCTGCCGCAGACTGTCGCCACGAAGCGGCGTGAACATCCGAGTAGGTAATCACGCGCTCCAATGATGCACGCGCGACGTAGTGACCATCCCCAAGTGCACCGTGAAAGCCGCGAAAGAGGCAAATCGTTATCTTCGACAAGAAAGAGCACACTGGAGGTCAATAGACATATTGCTATATTACCCAAACATCAAGGACAATGAAGAGATTGCTATTCCACGCGCCACACGCGTACGGCTTCCCCGAATAAAAGATTCGAAGTAAATAAAGAAAATAAAGCTTTGACGAACACTTTATTTTGCATGCAAGATGCCATTTGTTTCAGGTATTTGCCTTAGAAAGGTTACTACTGCTCACGCCAGCGTGTGTGGCGCGTGGAACACCAATCCCTGCATTCTCCTTGATGCTTGGGTAATATAGCAATAGGTCTACCACCGTACGGCCATCTTACGGATTACTATAGGGAAGAATCTGCTTCAAGGTCTCAGGACAAAAATTATATCATTTTCGTTTCACGAAAACAGCGGTCGACCAGTTGGCCTTTTCGACGAGTTCTCCTTCGACGAGTTGCCCTATGACAAATTGTCCTATTCGATGAATGGGCCGCCGACGAGCTGAACTTCAACGAGTTGGCGTAGACCCGTTTCGTTCCGCCCCTAGATGGTCTTTCCGGTATACTAGAAGTCGAAGTGAGAGGCATTGGGTCAAACATGGAGCTTCATGCCTCTATCAATGACTTTTTTATTGCGTGGAATGATTTTTTTTGTCAACTTCATTCATTCTCCTATAGAAATAAAATTTCTGTTGACATGACTCTATTGAAAGGATTACTGTGTAGACGATGCGTCAAACTTGGCTACGTGTCACGGTTAAAAAAGAAAATAGATATCTTTGTCATTGTGCTTTTTTAGATAGAAGTTTTAAAGCTTTTCGTCTAAGCCAAACAAACGTATCACTGTGTGTGAGTGTGTGTGTGTGCGTGTGTGTGTGCGTGCGTGTGTGTGTGTGTGTTGTGTGTGTGTGCGTTTGTGTTTGTGTCCAATTTTAAAAACATATATTGACCTCCAGCTCTCTATGGTGTTTTTGTCTAAACCGAGAGGTCGTTGAACTTTGTAGGTGCCCTCACTTTGTTTTGTGTTTTCTTTTATGTGAATTAGGGTTGTGTGCGCCATCTTGAAAAACAGGATGCTCGGTAGTTCTGTGGTGGTTGCAGTTCTGTATATAACAAGGTTGGCTGAATAAATTTATTAGCTAAGTTAGAGACGCTGTCTGTCCCTGTTCCCTTCTCTTCCATGCACTAAACAAATTTCCTCCTTCTGCCCAGTCTCGGGTTAAAATCATGACGCCAGTTTTTTGTTTACCATACAGGCATAGTCGGTCACTCTACACCACAAGTATCCACGATCGATCGGTGGCCAGCTGGCAAACAAAGCTTGCAGCATATACCGCCCTTATTCGATCTCAACTCGAATACGCTTCTATAATATAGAATCCACATCAGTTTTATTAGACACAAAAACCAGAATCAGTGCAAAACAGAGCCACACGCTTCATTCTTAAAAACTACACGCGCACAAGCATCACCTCACTAAAGGAAAAACTTGGATTACCCCCTCTTGCAGACAGAAAAAAATCTCAGGACTTACATCATTGCATAGTACTTTGTATAACCACTGCCCATCGAAGAGAAGACTGTATTGCCAGGCTGCACCACATATTTCCGCGCGTACTGACAATTCGCAAAAAATAACTTCATTTGGTCCCTCCACGAACAAACATTCATAAATTATCACAATTACAGCTAGCTACATACGAATAGAACTCCCTTCCTGATGATATTGTAATCACCCAAGAATCCTCTGGTTTCAGAGCTTCTCTTACCACTTACCTAAACTCATAGCAACCGTAACACTTATTTTCTTGTTTCATCTATTTTATGTTTGTATATTGAATTCTGTTGCGCTTGCCCCCCCCTTTTATGTAAAGCCCTATGGGCGTTTTAACGGTATAATAAATGAAATGATCCACAATATTTGAGAAAATTACATGCTCCATCAGCTTACTTGGTACACTTGTCAGAGATTGGTCTGTATTTCGTCCACTCATTTCTTTGACCGTTCTTAAAAATTGGGGTGTCTTTTGCGTCTTTCCAATTGGCAGGTATTTTACCCGTACGTAAAAATTGTTGGAAAAGTAAACATAGAAGAGTGGAAGCTTCATATTTCCAGAGCTTAAGCAGTTTTGTTGAAATACTATCAGGGCGTCGAGCTGAATACCAGTGGCACATATAGTAATTTGAGCCATTTGAGTTAGTATACTATCTTCAGGTAAAATAACCGGCAAGGAAAAGGTCACACCAGAAAACATTTCACTAAAGAAATTACTGAATCGTTCACACACGTCAACAGCCTCCAGCTTGTCTCCCAAACAATCAGTAAAGTAAAGGGGATTGGAAGTCTGCTTGGGGTTAACTGCATTCCAAAATTTGTTCGGGTTTGTTTTTATAAGGCCGCGAAGGTCTTCGTTCATGAAGTTGTTTGTCGCTTTCTTTATTTCTTTTGAACACATATGGTTGATTTCGTCGTACTTTACAAATGTGGTCAAGCAACTCGATATTTTAGCCTGTCGAAATGATCTCTGCTTTTTATAGAGGAGCTTTTAATATGGTTTGAAAACCGTGAATTTTTTAGCAGATGGCCGAATATTTACTTTTGGAGTGAATTGATCGCATAACTCTAGCATCTTATCTTTAAATAATTTCCATTTTCTTCCACTGTTCTAGAATCAAAATCAACTCTGTATGCCCTTCAAAATGCGTCTAGGCCTTGACACATGTCCTGTACATTCGTCCTAGTGTAATTGTAGATACAGTTGATCAGTGGACTGTGTTTTTGAATTGGGATGCTTATTCAACGTTTGTGAAAACATGATCACTAAGTGGTTCCATAATATTAAATGAAACTACAGAGTCAGGTTTAGAAGTAAAGAAAAGATCTAAGTAAGCTGAGTTCCGGGTTGGCTAGTGAACCACTTGGGAAAGAGAAAAGGCGCTTATCACGTCAACGAAGTTGCGACTTTGTTTGGAAAAGTTATACCACGTGTCAAAGGATATGAGATTCGGAACAAACGGCCATGCTATCTCAGGATAGTTAAACTCTCCTGTATTTACATAGATATCGTGTGAATAAGAATAAAAAAGGTTTTCTAAACACTCATGAAGTAAAAGCGAAAAATCAAACAGGTCAGGTGGTTTATAAATTATAACATGCAATGACGAGGATGTGAACAGTGAGCATTTTAATCCTGATTCAAACACTCTGAAAACTTGAAATTGTATTATGGTTCTGAACGCATAAACCATTTCTGACAGCGATCGACACTCCCCTTCGCGGCGTTCTATCCTATCATTCCGGGCGATAAAACATGAGTTACTTAAGATTATTTCGGTATCTGGAATTTCCGGGGTTAGCCAAGTTTCACTGATTACAACAATGTTTGCAGTGCATGAGTGGACAGCAGATAACAGCTCTTCCTGCTTTGAAATAATGCTTCTTGCATTCGCGATAAAATAATTTAAGGTAGCCGCGGGTGAAGGTTGTTTTTGCGAGGAGCATGACCTGTTTTGCATGAGCTACGCAGGAACCTGCTTTACACATCCAGCCTTCGAGTCAAAGGTATGCCGTGAGGTTCCAATATTTAGTTTGTCATGACGTAATTTAAACTCGTGACCCTGTGTCTTCGCGAACGATATAAGTTCTCTGCGTGCCTTACGAGTTTCTTCTCAAAGGTTCACGCTCAACCGAAAGCTGGTGCCTTTCAGTTTGAATGCTTTCTAAAGTAGTAGTTCCTTATCGTTAAACCTATTGAATTTTACGAAAATAAGCCTGGGCAACGGAGAGTTATTTTGAGAAAGCTGATTCGGTGCGCCCGTTCGATCGAAGGGAGGATGATCTTTACACCAAGCCTATCTTCACATAAACTATTATTTTTTTATTCGGACTGCTTTTATATCTCATCCCGAATATCGGGCACGTTAAATAAAATCAAGTTGTTTTTGTCGAAAATGGTTTTCAAGTGTGGCACACCTTTGCGCGGTTTCTTCGATCATAGAATAATTTTTAATTTTAAGTTCTAAAACTGCAGTAACATTTTCTTTTATCTTCCTCAGGTTTGCAATTACGCGATCGATATCGTTGGCTTTTGGACTCAAGGAGGCCAGAACGGAATCGATATATTTCTGTTTATCTTGTATGGTTCTCATTTCGGTTATAATTTCCGTCTGCCCGACCGATTGCTGGTTTAACAGGGTAATTACTTGGTTTTGGGGTGAGGAGTTTGGAGATGCGTCATTGGTAAAAGGACCGGGGTTTGTTTCTACGATCGCCTGACAAGTTCAGTTTGTTTCTTAACGTTCAGCCAGTCGGGACAGACTAAATACAAGAGAAACACACTTAGAACACGCTGAAAGCATACACTCATACACATAGAGTGGGTACGACACCGCAATAAAACAAACTCAAATATATTGGTACTATGTTGAGAGAGAACCAACATGGGAATGAACGGGAAGTTTGAAGGACATTGCGGCCGCGGTGGCGCCGTGTCCAGGCGCTCGGACGGAGTGCTCTGAGTAGACGTTGTTCACGTGCCTGACCCCGTTGTCAGACTTGCGGCGGGAAAGCAGCTGATGTTGACGAAGGCGGTCCAAAGTGGGGGAAACGTTCCGCAATTTCCTCAAAACGTTGATGCGGGGAGTCCGGTGCAAACCAAAGTGGTGATTCCAGAAAAAGAGTACAGACGACAGCTGTAGCATCCTGGGGATGAACGGGATGTTCGTAGGACATTGCGGCCTCGGTAAGTTGCCGTGATTGGCTCTCCGAGTGTTATGCGGGAATTTAGACGCACATGATTTTCTTAGAGTGTATCTGCTGTTAATCCCAGCAGCAGGGAGATTATAGTCATTCGCCATGAACAGCGCTAAGAACAGCGTTTCTAATCCGTCACTGTTTTTGACGAAGACTGAAGATGAATTTTTCAAATCAGAGATGACTCTGTCGATATGAACTTACATTTTATCTTATTGTCTCCTTTCCTCTTCCTCTCTTCTTAGTTCATTTCCTTTTCTTAATTTTTTTCGCTTTTGATCGGTTGCTTGCCTTTAAAATTCATATATTCCCGTTGCTAGTTGAAAATGTGGTTGTAATGTTTTCGTCCTACAGGTTTATTCTTTTTCATTCTTGACCCGCACCAACGCGCTTTTCCATTTTTCTCGTTTGGGGTTTCCCTCAAGTGCTTCATGTAAAAACGCAGGTTCTGTGACCCATTCTGATGTTTGTGGAATGGCTAGTTCACAGGGCATTCGAAGGTCACGACCAAAGTGCATTGCGGCGGGAGTGTAGCCAGTTATTTCGTAGAGCATTTCTACGGCACGCGTACAGAAACGAAGGCACGATGGTACCTCAGTCATCTTTGCGATCACTTACGAACATCGAGATATGTAAGATGGTGGCACTCATACTTTCCACCAGGCCCTTCGACTGCGGGTGAAGAGGCGTCGTCCTTGTCTTTGCAATATTGAAGATATTGCAGACTTCATAAAATCTAGGGATTCGAAGCTTCTGCCTTTGTCCGAGTGGATGCTCAGGGGCGCTCCGTACCTGGTCATCAATTTGTTTTACCAGATTGTCAGCCATCTCGGGGGCGATCTGCTTTGGAACGGAAATAGCCTGTGGCTACTTGATAAAATGGTCGACAATGACGAACAAAAACATTTTTTACAGTAGAGGTCAAGTAAACGGCCCTGTATAAACTTGGGAGCGTGTAGGTATTTGGACTAAGACGACAGAAATAATAACACACTTCAGACAAAGGGACGACGGACACCTTTTCTTTCAACTTAACGTTCAACAGTTGAAAGAGTAAGTGTCCGGCGTCCCTTTGTCTTAAGTGTTATCCTTTCTGCCGTCTTAAACGGCCCTAGCACGTCGATGCCAACGCGTTCACAATGTTATCTCGCTGCATGCAGCTGAAGTGGGGTACGCTGTTTTGCGTGAAGCTATATACGCGATGCACACGTGTCACACTGAGGGCATCACTGCATCACATCATTGTGAAACTGCGGCCAGTAGAAGCGTTGTCGAATCTTTTTATATTACGATTAACAGAGTGTAGTTGCTGGAACACCTGAGAACACAATTTGCGCGGCAGCACCAGTTGCCAGACAACACATCCACCCACAGCGCACTCCCAGCGTCTGTAGAGAACGTTTCTCTGCAAGAAAAAGAGTCCCTTTGCATCAGGTAGCTTTTAAGGTGGAGACAAGCTTGACACCTCTTGAGACCGGGATCTGCTATTCCCATTTTCCATCGAACTAGTGGGCCGACGTCTGGATCGTCAAGTTTAGCAGCTCAGGGACCTTCCAACGACCATGCTTCGTTGTTGCAAGAACGATTTACCACATGCGTTGAGCGAGTTAGCTGCGTTTTGCAATAGTCTGGGGCTTACAACTATGCTCAAATTACACCAGCTAGCCTGCACCCTCACCATTGCTTCTTTACTTAGGCACTCTCAGCAAGACTTCTCATCGAGTGGGCGACGCGAAAGTGTGGTTGCCTTACAGGGCTTACTTGTCTTGTTGGTATTCGGTGTATCGCTGTCGACTTAGGGCCAAAATCAACGTCGCCTATACTAAAGAGTGTTCCATCTCGTTCAAGTAGCTGCCGAAGCCCACTAGCGTCACCTTTACTCAGGCCCACAGTTGCGAACTCGTAGACTGGTAGTGAACCTAACTTTTGTAGACAGCCCGTGGAGATCCAGGTAGGAAAAGTAGAATTCACATCAAGCCCACTGTCGCAAACCATGGTTTTCGTGGCAGCTCTTAAGGGAAACAAGTTGGTTCCAAGATTTACCACGCCCGCATCGAAGTCAAGCACGAACTTGTGTTCTTTGAGAAAATCAACTCCAAGTATGCACTGCTCCTCAACAGACGCGACAATAAAAGGCACTTATACTTCAAGGTGTGTCACTTTGAAAGGCACGGTTGTGCGCCCAAGGACAGCTACCATCTCCCCTGTTGTGGTTTTGAGAACACAGCTTTCGGAGTTTGGTGGGACGACTCGGTTCGCCTTCAGCAAAACTTCCGGGCGGATTCCAGAGGTTGTTGTCCTACTATCGACAATTGCGCGCACTGGCACACCGTCGACGACGCCCTGGATGTAGACGGATGTCAAAAACGAAGGCGGAATACGAGTTGGCGTCGTTCTTGTTGGATTCACTGTTGTCGAAACGCGGCTCCCATAGAAAATGTCATGCGACACTGTGCCCCAGAGGTCGGCATTTTTGGTTGAACTCACTCACAGCTAGCTCAAAATAAAAAAGTGGAAAACTCACTCACCCCTCACCCTTACGGCCGCACTCCCCTAAAAGTCATCAGCCACAAGCTCATTAACTCATGAACTTACCGAACTCACGGGCTCACCGCCCCTGACCGAACTCATGGACTCACCGAACTTTTGAACACACCGAACTCACGCTCCTCACCGAGCTCAAAAACTCACGCCCCTCATCCAACTCATTCACTTAGGTATTCACTCACCGGACTCATTCACTCAAGAGTAGTTCTTGCCCTCACCATAGGGTCGGCACTGGCGCGCGGGTTGCGCGGCTTTTATACTTCGCCACGATCGCTGCCGTCTTCCGCCGCGCCGGCGCCAGCCGTCAAGTCGTCAAGTGAAGCAATCTTTTGTCTTTTGTTTCGCTTCGACTTCTTCCTCGCACCGGCCAAGCGCTTGGGGAAAGCGCGCTTTGTTTGGATACAAGCGCGCATCATCGCGAGTCTTGTGAAGAAGTATTCTCTACGGTGTGCACCGCTCGTTCCAAGCATTCGCGACAACTTCGTGCAACTAGGAAGTGAGCGTCTGCATCATTGTTTATTCAGGACGGAATTATTACTATTACAACACGCACCACCGTGGGTGTGTATTCTATTTCCGTATAGAATATTGCGATCAATACTTCAGCTTGGGCGAGTTGGTGAATCATGTTAATAATTCACAGCGCATAAAAGACAACACACTATAAAAATGCATGCACACAAAGAAACAACTCTTACGCAGCGCTGACTGCCAACTCTGGGATATGTTAAACATCATCGTCGTTATCTTTTACTCTTACGCACTAAAAAGAAGAAAATAAAAGTTAACTAAGAAAGGACAGACACGGAAAAGAAAAAGACAAAGAAAAGGAAAAGGAGAGAAGATAAAAAGAAAAGGAAAATAAGAAAATAAAATACAAAATAAAGAAAAGAAAAAAATGAAATGAAAGAGGAAGGATATAAAGTCCGAATACAGTAAAAGTCACTAAGGAGGTTTTCCTAAATAATCTAACTCTTTTCAGGATAAGGTAATCGACAGGGTTCTAACACATAATCCATCTAGCAGGTCTATGCTAGCGGCTTCGATAAATTCTCTAGTCAGTTTTTTCTTGCTTCCTCCCAGTACCGTGCAATTGTTTAAAAGGGAGGAGCATCCACCATCTCTGCAATGAATGCCCAGGTGACCTAAGTTAGCGTTAATAGCGTCGTTGTTATGTTCCCGAAGTCTATCATTGAGACAGCGACCCGTCTGCCCGACGTAACGCTTCCCACAGGTAAGAGGGAAGGAATAGATCACTCCTTCTGTACAGGAAACGAACTTGGTCTTGTGGTTTTTGTTGCAGCACTCTGGTAGAATAGATGGCCCATTCACCCGCTTCCATAGGCTGAAAATCTTTTGCGGAGCAGAGAAGACTACGTCGATGTTGACTCTATTGGCTACCTTCTTAAGCGTGTGGGACAGGTTGTGAATATAAGGCGCTATGACAGGCCTTGTGGTGCGTTCTCTTCTTTTGCGGTTAGTGGCTTCTGCTTGCTTGACTTACCTAAATAGGCATTCAGAGACTGAAAGTAATAATGACAAAGGGTATCCTGCTGAAACCAATCGAGATAGTTGCGTTTTGAAGCTCATATGGGTCAAGTGCACGCAGGATTTCTTGAGAGAGGTTTTAGGCAAAGTTTAGCAATGCCTCTTCTAACAAGTTTTGAATGTGCGGAACTATGATTAAGTACTGGCTTTTTTGCCCTCGGTTCGTAAGACCAGCAGATGTGACTGCTTTTAAAAAACAATCGAAGTTCTAAGAATCGTATCGAATACTCGACCGGAAGTTCGTAAGTAAGTTTTAACGGATCAAAGCATCTTTGGAAGGTAGAAAGAACATCGGCCCCCAAGGTGGGGAAGGTCCTATGGTTACTGTCAATGAAAACCAAGTAGTCATCCACGTACCGAAACACAAGCACTATTTGGAATTGTCAAGCTCTTGCTGTAAGATTCTGTTGTGGAAGGCCAGAAAAAGGTCACTGACCACAGGAGCTATACAGGAACCTATGCACACGCAACACCTCCTAGATTGCAAAGCCGTAGTGCTGAATTAGACGGCGTCATCAGAGAAGGCCAACACTGAGTCCAGACTGGACACCACGATTACGTCAATATTCGGCTCAAAGTTCAAACTTGACTCGAAGCCGAGTGGTGACGCGGCACTCGCTTCCAATCTGTGTCCAGCGTTAAGGCCCGTTCACACACATGCAACCGAGTAAGACCGAGAGAGACCAGACCAATTTTAAGCTTCTTGCGACGTCTTAGGACCAGATGCGCTGTAGCGGAGCTGGTCCTTAGTCGTCGCAAGAGGCTTAAAAACCGGTCTGGTCTCTCTCGGTCTTACTCGGTTGCATATGTGTGAACTGCGCTTTATCCTTCTCTGATGAAGCGATCTCATTCACCACTGAGGCCGCGTTCACACTTGCAAAAAACGTCGTTGTCGCCGACCGCCTTCTTTGGACAGAAAAAGACGGAGCCGTTCACATTTGTTCCCATCCGTCGCCTTCGCGCGTTTGCGCGGCTCCGCTGATATCAGAGCAAAGTGCCCCTGGCTCGAGCGGTGTTAAAAAAATATATTCTCGCGGACTTCCTCTTGGAGTTAACGCTAAGCCGCAGTGCCAGGAAAATGCCCAACACTGTCTCGGCGACACGAGACGACAATAATAAAATAGCGAGCAAACGGAGACAACGTGTGTACGTAGCACTCACGCCACTTTTTATTCCACATATCTTATTTGTTGGCACTGTCTTCGTTGCTCATATGCCTCTTGTTAAAAAGAGTTGAATAATTTAGCATTCTTGCCGACACAGCGATACCAGCGAGACGGCGCCTTCTGCAAAACCTGGGAACTCTGACAACTCCGGCGGCAACCCCAACAACTCGGGCGACTCGGCCACTATGTGCACTGTTAGCAAAAATAACACGCTCAGACGTGTAAACCGTTGTCCCATAGCGGACACGTCGAAACGTGTTCGTTTTACACGCAGCCATGTGTGTTATTCGTCTACACATGAGGTGCCGTGTAAACTTAACACGATGCACCGTGTCTGCCTTCCGCAACACACGTTTCAGCGTGTTGCTTATGAAACATGGCGGCCAGCAACCGAGAGCAGGCGAGACACGAGCCCAGCGAGCCGCGCTCCTTTCCGCCGAATTGAGAGCACACAGGACGCGTCTGTTCTCGTTCGATGTCTTTTATACACAGTAAACAGTCTCCCAGCGTGCGAAGGTGAACGTGCAAAGGTACGTACGTGCGTCGCCGGCGGTCGGCGGCGTCAATACCTACGACGGAGCCATTAAAACATTTTTTTAAAAACGAATGCCGAACTTACATAGATAACTAACTCACTATTTGGAATATAGTGGTCACTTACGCCACCTAGCGAGATTTCTAGCAGCCTATAAAAAAAAGACTGCTAAGACGCTGCGAACGATCACGAGTAGACACCAACCCACTACATCACGGACAACATGAGTAGCACGTATCACACAACACAGCACCCGACACTTCCTACTCAATGTTCTTTCTCCTCGCGGCGTATATAAACTTGACATATTCGGGTAAGCCCTTTGGTCGCTGACCGTTACAGATTTATAGAAGAAGACACAAAACAAGGCGCAATGGACAGCCGTATGTAAGAACTGTTTGCATTTAAAAAGTATGGAGGCAAAACCTATAATGTTAGTCCGTTGCGAAAAATAACGATGTATTAACAATAAATCTTAAACCGGTCGTGAAGAAGTTCAAATTTTTGTTATTGTCATGCTAGACCAGTGTTATGAGCAGTCCGACTGGCTAGAATCAGATAAAAACGAACACAAATTATTGGGATTTTATCATTATGTAATAAATAATAAATTGAAATAATCCTTGTGCAAAGCATTTTTTATATATTCTTGTGAAGGACATCCACCCAACTCTTCACTTCCGCTGGTTGCAGTACAGGAGCAGACGCCTTCACTTTTGGGGCGTTTTGATGCCGTTTGTTGTCGTATTTCGTGTCGGTGTTGAGTGGAGCGGTGGGGCTCGGGAGTTTGTGACCGGTGTTATTCGTGATCACTGGTGTGGCGCTGATGCGTCTTTTTTACACCGCCACCACCCCGAACTTTGAAGATTCACGGGCCCGTAACACTGCATTATGCTGAATCGCGAGCTCCTTCTCTGTTGACGTCGTTTTCCTGGTATCACTCGTGGATACTGCAAGCGTTTAAACAGTGCGCAACGTCTCGCATGCATCCCCGGTGACGTACTCGACCTGTTGAAACATATTGCTTCCGTCATTTTGGAGTACGCAAGGCAGTTATCTCGTTGCTCTGGTTTCGGTTATGAAAGCAAGGCAAAACGCTCGTAGTTCCCGCCCTCAGTACACGTTGGACATCTTCCACACTTTGACTCCGGATAACTGGATGAACGAGGATTTACATTTACTTCAAAGGTCACTCTCGCCGCTTCCTCACCGTTGAGCAGCAGGAGCAGCTGGCGACAAGCCGCGGATGAAAGGCTAGAGCATCAACAGCCCAAGTGCACTCGCGGTGCCGATGCGGGCGATGCGGGTTTCTGTCAACCTGTAGGCTAGCACAAACCGTGACCGTTCTAGCTCTTCGTCATGACACGGTGTTGCAGAAAGCAGTGTAAAATACAACTACACGGATTACCGAAGCAAACGCACTGTTATCGTAAATCTTGGCTTGTGATTGCGCCTTTGTAGATCATCTTATTCGTTTTGCTGGAGGGACGCGAACGACGGGCGTAACAAAATCGCTTGCATATTCCGCATACCTCGCAAAAGCATTTACAGTCACCTTGCGAAAAGCGCACCGTCCTGACTTTCCCTGCTTTTTACCTGCTTTAGAGCAGTTTGTACCTGCTAGTAGGTACGCCTACTGAAACTGAAACTTTAGAAATTAGGGACAGTGCCAGAGAGAAAAGAGACAAAGTTGGGAAAGCTTGCTCTCTCTCTCCGACTTGTCAACTCTCAAGTGATTGTACCATAATAAATGCACCAGCGCCTCTTCCCAAAATAAAGAAAAAGCACTATGTTCACTACGTAAAAAATGGTCTCAGTTCATGCATCTGTGGGCAGGTAGGAAATCTCGCCCTAATTTATTCACACCGCATTATGTGCGCAACAAACTGACACGAGATTTACACGAAAATATCAGTGGTGACTTAAGTTTCCCTGAAATTCTGCATAACCGGTCGTTTGCAGGACCGAATCATCTACTCGAGCGGTGTGCGTCGCTGTGCTAACACGTCGCTGTGCAAACGCAGTCCAACACGAAGCATGAAAACGGCAGATTTAGGACAACAATCCGGAGTCCATTGTTCAATTAAAACGACGTAATTTTGCAGAAAACACCCGCAGCTTTTTACTTACGCTATCCGTCGGGATACTTCCACATTCTGAAACGGAACTAAGGAAGATTTACTTTTAAAAACCCTAGCTGCGTCCTTCCGGACCAGCTTGACCGGATCAGCTGACGACGCGACCCCACAACAACCAATTTGCGCTCCGTGTTAGTGGGGATTTCTACCTCCAAGCACCGAACCATACACCACGAACGTTTCAGCTCTTTTTCACATCGCCGTGTTGCACCGAACAGAACGAGATCGCCGAAGTCAACGCAGCGCTGTCGTGAACCTTGGCTTGTGGTGGCGCACTCGTGGACCGTGTGACTCCCTTCGCTTTCCAAGCACACACGACTATAACGAATGATACTTTCCATCTCCCGGGAACATCTCAGGGGCACTTCTCCGGTCACGTATTCGCTACATGTGCTCGCAAATCGATGAGCTTCCCCCATTCCCGTCAAACCAAAACAATACCGGCGCCTCGTTAAACGTGCGTTGCTGCGAGAGTTTTTCCGACCAAACAAGAACAACGAAAGCAAACCGGGTCTCGCTTCCAGCGTACATCGGCGTTGCGCCGTGGCCAGATTTTTTGTTTGTCATCTCTAACTTTAAGATGACCTACAGATGCAGCAACACTGGTCACCACGGAGCGCCGTAAATTCTGAGGAGGTTGCATGGGAAGCGGCGGCACCTTCGCTTGCAGTTGAAGGGTTGAAGCCAAAACGAAACCAACTGCAATGTCACGTGTTCAGATCGAGGGCACGCTTTTTATATCCATTTTAACTGTTTAGAACGAGTAATTACACCCATAACTTTATTTGTGGTGTGTAAGAAAATATTATCAAGACCCTAAAATAAATACAAACCTCGGCGACAAAAGGCAAGCCGCATTGCCATCGATCAGAAAAAAATGGCAGCCAGCACCATAGAGATCGTACATACTAAAACTAGAGGAAAAGGTCCGCCATTTTCTTATGCATTCTGGCTGCCGCAAGCGGCGGAGCATGCAGGCAGACCCTCGGGGTCCTACACATGGTTACCAACTAGCCTTATCCGCTAGATATCACGGTTTTCCTAAGGATCATAGCAACATTTTTTGTTGTCAAAATGGAGATGTTCCCACCGCTGCGATACTGAGCTTTAACTGTTGCTGCCGCGAGTTTCTCTCTGGTAATACAAATGATTTGTCACTTTAAAGTTGCTTGATAGCTATGGTCTATGGAAAAGTTATATTTCGTCTTTTGATTTGAATGGTTCGTTCCATCGGGCGCCGCACAATGGGTAAAACGTTTGCCTATCGGACCACGTATGTTTGCCAATCGGACCACGTATCAGCCTCGATCACCGGCATTTTGGGCAATCGGCGGTTGCGTCAGGTTGGTTTCTTACATATCGATCTATTAGGTCTGTTTCATTCGGCCAGAAAGTTCAAAATTAGTTCACTTCGAGCTCAGAAAAGCGTAGGTGTCGTGCAATCCGCCTATGCACGACTCCTACACTCGTCCGAACTCCGACTGAACTCTAGTTCCGAACTTGCTGCCGAATCGAACGGACCTATTATAATAATACCTATATAGTACCTTACCGTCTCTAAAATGCGTTGGGTGGTGCATTGGATGGTCCGTCGGGCGCACCTCGAAAGAAATCGGCGAATCGCGTTCCATTTGTTTACTTGCAAGTCAAATGAATATGCCAAACAGCACAAAAAGAATCCGCAACACGGAAGCACGGAAACGAGACACTGAAAGAAAACAGGTTCCGCTACTCGAATACAAGGTAAGCTAAAAGTGTTTGTGTAATAAAAAAAATTTATTACACTTATATATAAATAGAATAAGTACACATCATTTGAACCTTCACTGGGAAGTCCACAGTGAACCGACGTGAACAAAACCACCTAAAAGCAACAAAAAAAAACAATTTGAACCTTATAACATAAGTAATTATAACGTAAAAAATAATGTTGATTTTGTAGCATAGTTCTATCTATATCATCGCACAATGGCACCAATAAAATGCAGGAGGCACAAGTTCTATACTGGTCCTTTAAAAGTTATGTTGCAAACAGATACATAATTACAAACGCACTCAAACTATTAAAAAAGATTTGCTACAACATGTACATAACACAACGCTAAAAATATGAAATAGTGCAAAAAAAAACAGGGACTTGAAGTAGGCAGGACAACTATGATAAACAAACTAGCCCAGGAATGGACTTTTAATAACACGATGCCATCCTACTGGGCTTCCTTCCTCACTTATTCTTAAACAAAATCTGCTTTGTCAACTGGACTCGGACATAAGCCCCCTGTTCTTTTCGGTGAGCCTTTTGCATAGCTCTCGAAGTCTAAGGGTCATGTACTCCTTTAGGATTAGCCTTGTCAGTGTGATCACATGTTGGGGACTGTCCTTATATAGTGTCCTGTCTGTGACAAGCTCCCCTGATGTTTCACAACGAAGCTCTGAAAAGCGTTGAGAAGAAGGCGTTGTACTGTAGCCTTTTGTGGTTTCTTGGTTTCATGCCTGAATGTCGACTCTGCACAGTTCAGGGCATGACGTACAAACAAAGATGGCATGATCAAGCCTCCATTGTTTCTTATGAAAACCAGAAGGCTTGTCACATGATCGTCAACAAGGATGTCAAAGCATTCTGTGCATGTCACCTTCTTCGACACAACCCGCACAATAAATCCGCCTACATACTGGACAATGTCGGCACTGAATTCGGTTAAACCGTGGGTTGCACCAAGGTAGTCATGGTCAGCAAAGCTCGGAAATGTGTCGAGTTGCAGTGGGTCTATATCTTCTTCCTCATCATTTTCCTTCGACAGGTTGCCTTGGTGCCTCAATGCAGTGATTTTCATCCATGTCAGGAGCAACATTTGCAGTTGTTGGTGTCTTCACATCTGAATGCACCAGCAGACAGCGATAAGCATGGCGGAACTGCACAGCAGAAGGGTTGTTCTTCCAACCGCCGCGCTGTCTGACACAGCTGAAGAACATCTCCAGATAATCCTGACTCAGATGGTATGTGCAGATGTATCTGCATTTGGTAAATGACACGAAAAATGTTATGAAATTGAAACTGCCACAACAAATTAATCAAATGAGTTTCAGCCTTTACCTGCACATGTCCCTCTGAAACAGAGCATCTGCAAGCTCAGCGACACTCTTCAGGGTGAATGCCATGCTTATGACAGACATGCGCCTTCCATCTTCAACGACTGGTTTCCCTGATGGAAGCTGTATGGACATCAACGTCTCAGACAAGGTGACCATCTTCTTCTTTTGGCTCTCGAACAAGGTTTGTCTAAGTGGCGCTTTGAAGCCCATTGCCCTTGGGTTGTGGGGATTTAGGAGGTCAAATGCTCTAAAATGAAGGGAACAGAGTAGCATCAGTCATGATACCTGCAGTATATAAGATACAAGTGAATTGTACATTTGTAATTTCGAACCAGGTGAGACTTTTCTCCAGTCTCATTTTTCGTCCCGTTCTTTCCTTGTATCACTAATCACGTGTGATACATATACCCACGTAAGAAGTCCTGTGCAGTGAAATAAAACTAGTGATGGACCGAATCTGCCGAACTTCAGATTCGGCAAAGTTCGGCAAATGCCGAACTTTTGAAGGAAAGTTTAGTAAAGATTCGGCGAAAATTCGGCAAACGTCTGCGCAGGCTCGAGAACGCGACAGGGTCATGGATTGCAAATGGACGCCGTGCAGTCGTGCGGTTACCATAGTGCAGTGTAGTGCAACCAGCGGTTACAGCAAGTTGTGGAGTGGGCAACATGGTAACTGTGCGTTTGTGAGCGAGCCTAGTGCTCTTCAATATTTTCTGCCTCAAGAATAAAAGATTGACCAGTAACTTACGCAGTCCACTGCGCAAGTGACAAATGATGCGGTACATTCTGGATATTGTGATTTTCATTTGACCTTTCCTGGACCTTTCCAGTGATGCAACGAGGTAGTTAAAACATTGTCCGACAATTACTTATAAAGTTCGGCCTTGCCGAATCCCAAGATTCGGCGCCGAACTTTCGGTTCGGCAAAAGTTCGGCCCATCACTAATAAAAACTAAGGGTTCTCCTTTCCCTTCTTCTAAATGTGTCTCTAGTTAACAAGAAGGGAAAAGGTAAATTTTAAGAAAATCACCCTTTCCCTCCCTAACTACAGCCGCATTTGGAAAGGGGAACCGTTAGCTTTGACTGCGCTGCACACAACGTCTGACTCGGAGTATAGCTATACTTTTCTATAAACTTACTGGTCCACATCTGCTATGAACTTCGACGTTGCTTCACTGCCTCGGAATTCTCGGAGTTGGAGCTTTCGACCAAGTTCCAAGGCCTTGCTCACAGAAGAGCTGAGAGTCTGCGCCGCCAAGCGCACCTTCATAATTTGGCGGTAGTATTCAACATGTGCTCTGCGGAGTTTATTTCCTGCCCGGAGACCCTCTATTTCCTGAAACCTCTGAAGGTCTTCAATGAAGTGCCACTGGATGAGCTGCAGTGATAAAAAGAAACAATGAGCCATGATACATATTAATTCATCATTGCCTTCTTACCCCATACTTCGTGGTCAGGTATTTCTTATCCCCAAAGAGGTTTCTGAGGAGCTTCAAGCCATGGCACGCATCAAAGATGAGAAAGATTTTCTGGGCTGGGTCCTTCGGATAAGGAAATGATGTTTTGAAGCTGTCCACGTCGGTCTCATCGATGACGCAACCAAACGGCTTGCCCATCATTACAATTGATGACAGTGCATCGCATACAACAGCTACAACTTCAAGATTGCACTCTGCGAGCAGTAGAATTGCTTCAGTAATTATGCCCTTAAGCACTTCACCAGAAAGTCCATTGTCTAAAAAATAGCCAATAGGGATCTTCCATGGAGCTGCAACTCCCACTGCCATGAGCACCAGAGCATCGGTTGCGGAGGGGGCGTCATCACTATCGTCTGGGCTCTGACCACATCCGAAGTCAACATACCCAATGAGACGGCCGCTTTTGCTGTCGAGGTCAATTTTTTTTCTGATGCTCATTTCATCGAGGATGACGCTGCACAACATCTCTCGTTCACTTGTGTTTTCATGGGTTTTCTTGAGGTGTTCAATGGCTTCGTGGGTAAATCCCGGCCAACCATCAACAACCTTGAGCCATGTGCGAAGTGTCTGAATGCTTGGCATTGGAAAGATGGTTGCCAAGTAAGCATACGCCTTTGGAGAGTGATAGTGCAATGTTGAGGCAAACTTTCTCATCTTTTCACTATACCTTCTTCCAGAGGGGGCTCTCTTTTTATTTGCCTTCCAGGACTGTAGCAGCTCGTTGGGTAGCTCACCGAATGACTCAAGTTTCTGTTCCAGATCTTCCGACAGAAGATTCCTCTTCTTCGTCTGAGTGATGACTGTCTTTAAGTCGACAAGTTTCTTGGTTGCTCTCTTCAGCCTTTTTGTGGTGGCATATAGTTTGCGCTTCGCAGTTCCAAGTCGCTTCTTTGCAATTCTAAGTCCCGTCCTTGGTGTGATGCGGCACGAGTAACCATGCTCTGCAGCAGTTAGTATCTGTTGTCTACCTGGCCGTCTCTCTGAAGTTGCTGTTGCCTAAAAGTAAAAAAATGAGGATCCCTTAAAGGAATGTTTCTCTAATGTTCACATAAAATACATACAAGTCGGCGCCTTTTGGACGGTGTTTCTGTCTCTGAAGTGTCACTCTGGAAAGACGATCAAAGGATATATTCTTGTCAGGTTATAGTGTTCAAGACTATGACAACTGAAACCAGCCCCGCTCTTACCCCCAGGACAGTTGATGGAGAAAGTGCACCAGATAAACCAGGCGAACTCTGCGACAGATGTGGCCGGTGCGGCTGTTTTGATAGATCCGTGTTACAATGACCATAGTATGTCACACTTGTCTCATTCTTACCTCCACAGGAGTTGACCAAAGGGGGGTCCGGGTTCCAGTTGAAGGAGAGGCAGTGTTTTGTGATTTGTGTTACAAGGACAATAGTCTCAATTGTCTCATTCTTACCCCCACAGGAGTTGACCTAGGTGGCGTTCGAGTTCTAGTTGAAGGAGAGGCAGGGTCTGGCGGTTGCTGCGAGACATGTTGTTTGAGAACAATGTTTGTTACGACAAGAAAGCCTTGAACCTGCTCAATCTTACCCCTGTTGCTCGGGGCACATCCTGGACGCCGGAGAACCCAGGCGAGCTCTGCGACTGATGTGGCCGGTACGGCTGTTAGATAGATTTGTGTTACAAGGACCATAGTCTCAATTGTCTCATTCTTACCCCACAGGAGCTGACCTAGGTGGGGTTCGGCTTCCAGTTGAAGGAGAGGCGGTGTCTGGTGGTTGCTGCGAGACATGTTGTTTGAGAGTGTGTGTTACCACAATAAGCCTCGAATTTGCTGAATCTTACCCCTGTTGTTCGAGGCACAGCCTGGACGCCGGAGAACTCAGGCGAGCTCTGCGACCGATGTGGCCGGTACGGCTGTTTGATAGATTTGTGTTACAAGGACCATAGTCTCGCTCGTCTCATTCTTACCCCCACAGGAGTTGACCTAGGTGGGGTTCGAGTTCCAGTTGAAGGAGAGGCGGTGTCTGGTGGTTGCTGCGAGACATGCTGTTTGAGAATGTGTGTTACCACAATAAAGCCTTGAATTTGCTGAATCTTACCCCTGTTGTTCGAGGCACAGCCTGGACGCCGGAGAACCCAGGCGAGCTCTGCGACCGATGTGGCCGGTACGGCTGTTTGATAGATTTGTGTTACAAGGACCATAGTCTCGCTCGTCTCATTCTTACCCCCACAGGAGTTGACCTAGATGGGGTTCGGCTTCCAGTTGAAGGGGAGGCGGTGTCTGGTGGTTGCTGCGAGACATGCTGTTTGAGAATGTGTGTTACCACAATAAAGCCTCGAATTTGCTGAATCTTACCCCTGTTGTTCGAGGCACAGCCTGGACGCCGGAGAACCCAGGCGAGCTCTGCGACCGATGTGGCCGGTACGGCTGTTTGATAGATTTGTGTTACAAGGACCATAGTCTCGCTCGTCTCATTCTTACCCCCACAGGAGTTGACCTAGGTGGGGTTCGGCTTCCAGTTGAAGGAGAGGCGGTGTCTGGTGGTTGCTGCGAGACATGCTGTTTGAGAATGTGTGTTACCACAATAAAGCCTTGAATTTGCTGAATCTTACCCCTGTTGTTCGAGGCACAGCCTGGACGCCGGAGAACCCAGGCGAGCTTTGCGACCGATGTGGCCGGTACGGCTGTTTGATAGATTTGTGTTGCAATGTCAAAGGTGACTGTTCTAGTATCTTGAAGGAGTATTTTGGTGGGTTACATAACCCGTCGAAATACTGGCTGTGATTCCACGTGCTCACTTTTGAAATTACTTTTTTGTGCTTGAGATTTACCTGATCACTTGCATGCTCACAAGCAAGTATGGTGGGTACAGCTCCTGGCTTTAAGTTGCCAGAAGGAAAAATCCATCAATGTAACGCTGTCTGGCAGTCGATGTTTTCTAGTGGACACCTGTCTGTGCCTGATTGTACGTCAAGCACGTCTGATTGGCCAACAAGTTACTCTGACCGACAGTCAAACTCCAGTCAGACTCCGCTTGTCGGCTTTCTGATGGTTTCCTGGTGGCAGTCGGCCGCCGCGAAATGCCGTCAAGATTTCTTGGTGGCGATTCTGACTGTACATCGATTGTCTCTGACTGTACGTCAAAAAGCTTTGACGTGCAGACAGACGTACGGTCAAAGGACGTAAAGTTCGTTCGGATACCACTATTTCGTCAAATCTATGAATACGAAAAATAATCTATGCACGAGAAAACGATTTCGGAACGTGAGCCCATAAAACCGCTGATGTTAGAGATATGACAAGCAGGGCACCCGACAACCCTGATCAGAAGCCCGCCGAAACGCCGAACATGCCGAGCACGCCAAACGCGCCACTTTCTACTTTCGCCACTTTCGCTTCGCCCATAGAAGCTTCGCCGAGCTTCCATGAACGATCGCTCTCAACTCGTTTTGTTTGCGCGCTTGTGCCACCCTGTCGATCCAGCCCGGGCTCTACAATGTCTTATGTTTTAGTAGAATTTCTCCTCGACAAGACCCAGTCTGTCGTGAGTTCCGACTATAGCCTCGTTTACATGAAAGCGACTTCAGCGCATCGACTCCACTCGTTCTTCGAACGAAGCCGACGCGGCAACGTTTACAGACGGAGAAAACAAAAGTCAGCAGATGTGATCCCCAAAGAGTCAGTAGATTTGCACAGAAATCATGTAGATTCTACGAAATCTGTGTTTTGCCATGTTTTGCTATTTCCATTAAACCACGCTTCGACAGTAATATAGTAGAGTAACGAATACCATTGTAATAAACACAAATAAAAATTTAAAAAAGACAAGACCAGTTCTCTAGTATTGAAGTAAAATGGCACCGCAAATTATTGTTGCTTGTTTTTTATTGGCATTGACTTGTGTTGCGATTTCCGAAGATTATTCCTTGAAATCGAGACTGAGCCACATTTGGGATCAGCAGATGAGGGCGACCCGTACATGCACCTGTCGCTATTATTGAAACGAAACCAAAACAAGACGTTACGGCAAGTGCGCGCGATGGAAGCCCTCTGCAAGCTGCCATCTTTCGTTACTGGGCTGTGGAAGGCTTTTGGCGCAACGCTGTCGGCGCGGAGCAGTTGAGGCTACGTGTCGTCTGCTATGGGCTTATTTCTGTTTTCGCCTGACTCAAAGTTTGCCTTCAAACGTGGATAAACTTAATTCGTTAGCTTTTTAAGCCATCGACGAATAACATTATATCATTTGTCTTGCCAGACCCTTCCAAATAAAAGTAAAGAACCGAAATTTGATGTCGATCCCATGCACTCCGCAGGGCGAATGAATGAAAATGGTGGCCCTCTCCGCTGAGCTGCAAGCAGCCGAGAGTACACGCGCATGAGCTCACGCCTCTCGCCGCTCTGCGCCGTCGGGCTGATCACCTCACTCGGTGAGAGGGACGTTACGGCGGCGAGATCACAGACTGGCCAAACTTTTCCCATAGATGGCTCTGGCTCGGATGTCATCGTCGAACCTGCTCTGGGTGAATAGATAGGACAGCGCTTCTGGGCCATCTAGCCAGTGCTTCATTTTAATTCTGGGAGAATATGAGTTTCCTTTGATGGGCGACCCTGAGAACTGAAGGGGCCAATATTCTTTATCGTATGGCTACGAATAAAGCCTGCTAGATTTTCTGTCTTTTCAGTGACATCAGCAGATCTGAGTAAAATCGCTAGTTCTACTGCTAAACGTAGACCTGCAACACTGCGGCAACGTTTACATGAATGCGGACTAGAAGGTGGCGCCACGCCGTGTCAAAGCTCGAAGTTATGCAAGTTCCTGGCACCAGCCGCACCACGTTTTCCGGTTCGTCGCACGTGGAGGCATTTCGACGCGTTCAGTGAACGTAAAGATCGTGCCCGCTGTCTTCGGTGCTGTGGAAGAAGTTACGAGACGGAAGAAACATCAGAACCCAAGCGTTTAGTGCTCCAGGCCGGGCCGCCGGGTCACTCTGGACCAGAGGCGACGTGTGTGCGCACGCTTTGAGGACGCCTCCGCGCTTCGCCGCGCCAGACCTCGCCGATCGCGACCGGACCCCGAGTCCGAAAGGCTGCCGACCCATTGCAGTTTGGCTCGGCATCTGGATGCGCTGGTGTGCTTGGTGACAATACTTGGACAACTCGGATACCGCTTGCCCGCCGGAACTTCCCGATGCACTCAACACTGGATACTGTGCTTGTGCGTGCTGTGTGTGTGTTCCGTGCACCGTGTTTGGTGACGACACGCGCCTTGCATTGTCTGTTGCAGTGGGCGGCAGCGCTTCGAGAGTTTAGGTTCTGCGCTCGCGTCGGTCTGCCGGCCGGCGCTCGCCCGGCGGCGACGTTCGCGCTGCGGGCGCACGGATACTGACGCGCCTATCGTTGCCCTGGATGGATACCCACTGACCTCGGCTTTGAACCTTTATATAGTGCGAAGCTGCCGACCCATTGCAGTTTGGCTCGGCATCTGGATGCGCTGGTGTGCTTGGTGACAATACTTGGACAACTCGGATACCGCTTGCCCGCCGGAACTTCCCGATGCACTCAACACTGGATACTGTGCTTGTGCGTGCTGTGTGTGTGTTCCGTACACCGTGTTTGGTGACGACGCCTGGACGACCGTGTGCGCCGCCGGAATTACCGCTGCGCTCACCACTGGACTCTACAAAAGTATTTCGTGCTATGCCCTTAGCCGTTACAACCGAGAGATCGTCGCAATTTCAGACCCAGTCCGCCTGGGTCTGAAATCGCGACGATCTCTCGGTTGTAACGGCGAAGGGCATAGCACCAAATTCTTTTGTAGAGTCCAGTGGTGAGCGCAGCGGGAATTCCGGCGGTGCACCGCCTGGGTCTAAAATTGGGGCTGGAAATGCGCGGTTTCAGGGTGGATACGAACTGGTGCCCCAATTTTGGGTCTAGGCGGAACCGGCATTTTTCATTCCGGCCTGTATCTGACATTTTCGTACGGGTCCCTTTTACCTGAAAAACGCAAATTTGGAAGGTACATTCCATCAAAGACCACCACATACGTAATTTGGGACATTCCATCAGTGGCAGTCAGACGTCATCTGATGGACCATCAGGGCACGTTCCACCAGGGCTGCTGACTGGCAGTCAGACGTCATCTGATGGACCATCAGGGCACGTTCCACCAGGGCTGCTGACTGGCAGTCAGTGTCCCAAATTACGTATCTTGATGGAATTTTCAATAAGATGGGAATGGAATGCGACCTGAAGAAGCATGATGCTTCAAGTGCTTCGAGCAGATTCTGTGATGTTCTTTCAGGGAAAAGGGCTGACCTCCGAAGAGCTCAAGCCACCTTTTCTGAACAGTTGGATCATTTTGAGAGAACCTAAGATAAAACAATTTATATGAAATGTGTCAATTTTTTATTGCCATATGATAAACGCGCCATAGATTAAGCGAAGTGCATGCGGTATAATGCATAAACGCACCAATCTGACGGTTGTAGTGATTTGTAGTCACTCAGTGGTTTGAACCTGCGTGTTTGCGACGCACATTACTTTCGTTCTCTTATTGCAGCAAAAGTTTTGCCTTCGAGTTTACGAACATAATTATCATTAGAGCACTTTTATGATTTTCAACAATCCACGCACTTACCGGTGGAAAGATAGTCGGGTTCCTTTAGGAGTTTTCCTTTTGCATAGCGCGCAGGTGTTCGGCATCGCGTTAACTCGAAACTAAACCATTCGCGCTATGGTTTTGATAAGCGCGCATAGGCACGCACCGGGAAAACGAAACCTCGTGACCACCAGATTTCCGAGATTTCGACAGAAAGAAGTTAATGCAGCATAATGCGTATTTTAGTTTTTATAAGCGCTAGAATAGCTCAGCATTTAGTTTATAGACGCTTTACAGCCACTGTGCATGGGCGCCGCCATAACCGCCCTTCAGTTTTGTTTCCTCTTATTCCGTTCGCTGCACTTCATTCTTACAACAGCAGGGCAGGTTATTGCCCCTTTAGGGGCTACTACGTCCTTCTCCCCAGCATAGGCCTGTGTGGAGGCTCGGAAACGTCCGTTTCAGTGGCTTGTCATCTCGGTAAGACAAGAGAAGGTCGGCTATGGCGGCTCAATCTGGCGCGTGTGTAAAGCGTCTATAACGTTAAATTATCACGGTTTATATTGCTGAGAGTTTTCAGTCTTCGCGATTACTATTGCGACGGTCGTCCTTCAGCTGGCGACATTGGTTTCTTTCTCTCGTGTTCTGTCGCTCTCTTTCGCGATCTTTCACTCGGGCCCCGGATGTCAGCGCACGGGATTTGCCACTCCTCCTCACCCACCTTTACCCCCTGGCGAGCACGGTAAGCGCCGAAAGCGCGGGGTTTGCCTCGTCCCGCGACATGCCGCAATTGCATTTGGTGCCTATCTGTCCCCGAGACATGTTTCTTTCCGCGGCATTTGTCTTCACGGACCTTTCTAGGTGTGTCCCCAAGCATTCCGATGCTTCGATAGCCGGCAATGCTGCGGTCGTCGCCGGGGCTGATGCGTGTTTTCGAGGTCGGCTACACGGCTATGCGTGTATAACCGAACCGAAACACGTTTTTTACAACCTCGCATGATTTTTGAACGAATTACCCATTACTCAACGTGTAAATTTATGGTAATTTGTGTAAATAGCGTGTTTTTCACCCCAAATATTCACTTAATACACGGGACTTGCTAACAGTGTGACGCCAGCAAGCGCCATTTCCTCCGTGCGCTCCGATTGACTCCGACGGCGTGGAAAAAGTTTCTACGCGGGAAAATTGGTTCCGGACCGATTGCTCCAGCACCCCTAGACAGCAAAAGCCTGCGCGTTACGTCACATAACGTCACGTCTGGGAGGCCGGCACGGGCGCTGATTAGATGCGAGTGCCGCCTCAGCGTTCGTGTGCGGCTCGTTTCCTATCATAGTCCCACGCGAACGCTGACGCGGTACTCGCATTCAATCAGCGTCCGTGCCGGCCTTCCGGACGTGACATCATGTGACGTAACGCGCAGGCTTTAAAGCTGTCTAGGAGGTGCTGATCGCTCCAGCGATGATCGAATATTCCGTCGCCAGCGAGGGAAGTTTCTCTCAGGGCGTGAATTTCGCCACGGATTCGCCTGCGGATCCACAAGTGTAAACGAGCTATAAGGATTTATTATCTGAGGTGCAGAGCCCTCTATACTGGGAGAGTTTGGCCGATGGGTGGAGCCTGTCGCCCGCTAAAACAAGTAACTTTACGATAACACAAAATAGAGGATTTCGCTTTTGGCCACTCTACTTACGTGCGCTAGTCCAAATGTGCGGTTAGTAGTTGTTTTATCAACACAATTTCTTGTACTCTGACATTTTGTTATGCCTGCAATTGGTCACTATATTCAAGCACTGGCCATCCTTTTTTAATCTCCAAGAACATAACTTACAAATATATGCTTTATTTTATTTTGTTTTAAACAAAATTAAGGCTGGACTCCATGGAGCGAGTTATGCGACGAATAACTGACGAACGCCGCCCGACGGTACGCTCGCTTTGCGCGTGACGTAGCAGCCACTGTGCTGATGCCACGTGCATGAGCGAAAGCCGCCGGGCAAAATTCGTCGTATTTTCGCTGCATATTCATCCCATGGAGTTCAGCCTTTAGGCTTTCTCAAACTAACACCACCGAGACCGAGCTAAATACGATAACAGCGCCACCCTTTAGCAACGAGTTGAAACATGAAAGTTGCTTTATATGGCTACTGCAAGATGGCCCTGCGAGATGGCGCCACCGGCCCTTCTGTGAATCGACGGAACCAGTAAGTACAGCCGTGCAGTTCACGGAGTGGCCGCTGCGGGAGAAATGGCAACGTTGCGATCGCCATTAGCTTCGTACTGGGATAAGGATCGGCGCCACTTTTTCAGAGCTGGCTCTATGGCAGTTTCCCAACTGAGTGGTTCCAGTAACGGTGACGCCAGGACAATGGTCAAAAGCCGCACGGCCAGTGCATCGACAATGGCGGCGCTTGAGTCAGCGCCCGCTTCCACGACGTGCCGGTACAGAGGCTGCGATTGTTATAAAGTCAGCTTCAACCCTTAAACATGCCCCCTCCTGCAATTTTTGATGCTACGATTGTCTTTGGATACCTCCCCTGCGTTCCGAAACAGTAAGTGCGTCGTTAACGCTGGCCATCGGCGATGCAGCAGACGCCGCCATCTTGTCCACGCGTCTTTTGCTCCCGCGCTATACCTCCCGTGCTTTTGCTCCCGTGCGCCTTTCGGTTAGTCCCGTCGAGTGCAGCTAGTCCTCAGCATTTGCGGACGGTGTTTAGCTCGAACCAGAAGGTCTCTTCGGGGAGTAAATGGGAGTTCAGAGGGCCAAAGGCAGCCGTTAGTCCTTTGAGACCACCTTTTTCCTTAGAGTGTATACAGTGCAGTTGCTATTTGTGAACAAAAACGGTACATTGGATGTCTTGCCGAAAGGCGGGACACGTTCTATTCGACTTTTAGAGCGCAGCTCTTAGGCGCCCGTTTCCGGCTTGAGCGGCGTCGCCGTCGCCGTCGGCGTCGGCGTAACCGCGCGGTGCATGATGGGTAAATTTCCCCGCTAAATTTAGCGGAAAAATTTCCCGCCAAATCTAGCGGAGAATTTTCCCCGCTAAATTTAGCGGAAAATTTTCCCCGCTAAATCTAGCGGAATATTTTCCCCGCTAAATCTAGCGGAAAATTTTCCCCACTAAATCTAGCAGAAAATTTTCCCCGCTAAATTTAGCGGAAAATTTTCCCCGTTAAATATAGCGGAAAAGTTCCCCCGCTAAATCTAGCGGAAAATTTTCCCCGCTAAATTTAGCGGAAAATTTTCCCGCTAAATTTAGCAGACATTTTTCCCCGCTAAATCTAGCGGAAATTTTTACCCGCTAAATTTAGCGGAAAATTTTCTCCACCCCCTACTCCTCGAGGTCACGTGACCTTCAGGCCACGTGACCCCCCCCCCCGTGCCTTCTCCTCCTCCTCAAGAGCTGCGCTCTAATTCGGCGTTAAAGGGAGTTGTAAACGGCTTTCATTTTTGGATGCAAAAATAAAAGAAATGGAGAATTACTGTAAAACCAATGACAGTAATATAATTGTCGAATTGGCACCCCCAAACAAAGAAGGGAGTCTCCCAGAAATAAAAAGTATTCTCTTGCATCGTCAAATGAAAATTGGGGGGGGGGGGGGGTTAAATACTTTTTATTTGTAGATTGACGGTACAAGTCCTGTATGTGAACGAAAAGAGTATATTGGATGCAATGCCGATAGAGGAGACATGTTCTATTCGTTTTCGTTGTTTTTTTTCTCCTTCAATTAATGTGTTTTTTTCCCTTTTTAACAGTGTATCAACTAGTTGAAAATTTATAGGAAACGCACAAAGACGACAAGCGCCGTGACGATCCACTTTTGGCGCCGTCTGATTGGCTCCCGAGGATAGAAGCGGCGTCGGCTGCGCTCGGTGTTAGTGTGAGACGGAGAATACGGGTGTCTCCTCTCTGTCAGTGTCCCTAGCGCTATTCGCTTCTAATGGAAATAGAGACGTGGGAAGGCCTCCGCTATGTAAAGATCGCCGCTCAATATTTCCTATCCCCTCTCTCGCCTTCGCTACTGACGGGGCTGTTTACCTAGGGGCCGCAGCTCAGGCCCATCGGGGACCTCGCTCGCCAAAGCACCGACGATGCCACCCGCAACCTACCACCCTCTTTCTTCGAAAGAGGACTCGGTTAGGGGGCATCATCGCGGTTTTCCTCTCATTTTTTTTTGTGTTTTACTTTTCGATATTACCCGTAATTTTCCCATCTCCTTCTTTCTTCTTTCTCGGATGTGTTCATTCAAGGTTTGTCATAGCCGCCCGTTAAAGCGACACTGACAGGGTATTTATGCTTGCCGAGGTTTTTAGTTGTACGTGACATATGAGAGCCTAACTACCCAGAACAGAATTTGCGGCTCGAAATTCGGTTTCTTTCCGCCCGAAAACCGCCGATCAAGAACTGGCCGGTTCGAGTCTCGCTCACTCTCTTTTCCGTGGTCACGGGCCGTTTTCTAAGGTATCGATGCGACCACCAAATTTAATCAAAGTCGTGGGTCATTGAAGGCACACAGTCAATATTAAAAATAGAAAAAAATATGAAACCCATATTTTGTGGCTTCAAAAAAGCTGCAAATACGTTGATTGAAAAAAAACGTAGCACAGACAACATGAAGCATTCTGTGCGTTCACTGCATGATTCTCAACATGGCGTCGTTTCGCGTATCGTGGGACTCGCGGATGGCAGCAGACGACGGGCGTTGGACCTCTACTTCAGAACTGTCGTTCACGGTACCGGCGAATTCTGTCTTCCTTCGAAAGAGAAATTTTGGACCGATCAAAAGAACTGATATTCATCCCGTACGACACGCCCGACCAGCAAGCCGATTGCACGAAGACGTCGCCGAGCCGTCGTCCCTTCTCGTGGCTGAAGACATCGCTCGCTCAAACGTCAAGCACGACGTGCGTACTTCTAGTTGAATACGCACGCGTACGGTTACTTTACGAGGTGCGAATGTGCCATGCGTGGTGCTGCTCGACTTCGAGCCGGGAGTGCATGTATTGAAGGAAATCGGCCGCAAACTTCCGACATACAGTCTACCCGCTGCATAACTACGCGTGATAGAGTTCCTTCAGTAGCTCAGTGGAAAGGCGTCCGCTTCGCACGCAGAGGGCACGGGTTCGATTCCTGGTGTAAATGTGCCTTTTATTTTTTTTGTCAAGCATTCTGCGATGTTTACATTTCTTTTTTTACAATTATCACAGAAAAAAAATTGTTGTGGACGATACGTTGCTGAACTAAATGGTATGGATTCCATTTTTGACACCTGCGAACTCGATGTATATCACTTTCCACAAAATGCAAGTAGCATATGAATTGGGTAGCGTCCGCTTTCCGAGCTTCGCGTAATGGTTCTACAGGAATTGCAGGAGCCATTGATCCCAACCCGTTGACCTTTTCGGAAACTTGTGCACTCTGGCCACTTTCAGATGCAGGACATGTGAGGCAACTCTTCACGCAACATATTGGGAGTATTCTTTTCGGAGCTGATCACGGGAATTCACCACGGCACTCGGGCACTTACTACTAATTGCCAACACTTAAATGTACAAAACAACTCATCTTGAAGTACAGAACAGCGAGCGGAACAAACATAACTACAAAGGAATACCACAGCGAACGGACGCATTTCGTCTGCTACATGCAAAAAGAGGAGAAAAAAAAAGCAAAAAAAACGCACTGTCGGGTGTAGCCACGTGACTTCCGCCACTCACGCTATCCTTTCCACTTCTCCGTTTCGGTTTCGGTTTCGCGCAGTTGCGTTTTTTGGCTTTATTAAAAAAATACGTGACTCTGTAGCAAAATATTAATTGGGTAGTATTCCGACACCATAATGAATCGCCTGACAAAAAAGGAAAGAAAAATTTTGGGGGTGTCAGTGTCCCTTTAAATGCGGCAAGCTGAGAGAATAATCAACGGCGTGAAAGATGTGCTACTTTGTGTGTCCCCACGTATACTTTCAGCTCGAGTTACTATTTGTACACTCTTTGCAAACTTTCCACGACTTTCGTAGTCCTTTTTTGTTTATTTGTTTTTGCTTTCTTTCGACTTGTGTAACTTTGTGATCACGTAACGATAGGAGAGGAAAAAAACAAATCGAATGCTATGGGAAGAAGCAATTGAGTGTGTGCGCGTGTGTGGGTGTGTGTGGGTGGGAGGGGGAGGGTTCGTCGCCATAGTGGCTAATTGGAACGTGGGTTCTGTTATCAAAAGATGTTCAGTGTATATATAGCGCTACTATTTCGGCTCTTCAATGTCAATACAATTTCCCGTTCATTTAACCGACAACGTATATCACGGTACTATACATCAATATTTTCTTTCATTTTTTATATATATCATGCGCGTCTCTACTAGTTCTTGTAAACTCTAAGTCGGGATAATTTACTACATCAATTTTTGACCCTAAGCTTTTTCTTTTTTTCTCTTTTTTACATTTAAGGCACGTTTAGATCTATTAGGGTTTTTTAACTTTTCCGTTTTCCTAGGCCTGAAAAAAAATATTTTAACACACCCCGTATTTTGCCCAGCATAACTTCAACGTCAAAGTTTCCTATAGACCGCTCCATTAGGGTCATAGCAGAGAGGGTAAAAGAGAAAAAATGCACTCCCCTCACACCCCGCATGTCGTCCGATCCGCCGAGTGGGCTGTAGGTAGCGTCCGGCTGGCGTGCAAACTGTGTTTAAAATCGCGTCATTTTGGAACTTTTAAGCGCAGATGCACAGATTTTGTTATGCCAGTTGTCGTGTAATACTATTCTAGATAAAAAGACTCACAGGGTCCAATTGCGCTGTTACCTGCGTGCAAATAAAAAAAATAGGGAAAACTGTGTCTGATTGGCCGGTCTCTCTGGCGAAAAGTAAATCCGGTTGCTGTACCTTTTCTACTATACAATGTTCGTACTGGTGTAGGCCTTTAGCGACCATGAGTGGATCGTCTGAAATAATAAATAAAAACGTGCTCTCCTGCCACAACACACGCAGTAGTTGAGGGTAGAACTGCCGGCTGACTCAACTGCTATTTAAGTAACGGAAAAAAGATATGCTAGTTGATCATTTACAGAAATAGTACAACAGAGAGCTATAGGATGATTTTGGAGTACAGATAACTATTCTAAGAACGCGAACCACTTCACAGCGGCCGCCACGAGCGAGAGTTCGATGTTCCCTACAGCCCGCCGCTACAGCCCAAAGATGGAGAATGGCAACCTCCCGGTTTGTCTTCTGCTAGCGGAGTCGGGCGCATGCCCTCTCTCTCGTTTTACCCCGCCGCGAACCCGCTGAATTTCCGGGATGTATGGAGAGGGCGCTGCGGTCGAACAAAATGGTGCCGCCCAGAGAGCGCTAAATGGAATGGTCTATACAGGCCAAAACGTTACTTGGTGGAAAGCGAATTCCCACTAAAAAACACCTAGCCGGAAAGCGCACACCTCCTAGGTAGCGAACAAAACCGTGCAGCTGCATTTTCTGGGTCACCTAAAGAATACCAGGGCGGAGTACAATTTGGACAAAATAGCTCCGTCAGCGTTCGGTCCAGACTTCGACATCTTATGTCCAAGTGCTGTAGCACGTCTTCCACGGACGCGCTATCTTCTTGTTCCGTAGAAATACCGAGACATCATTGGCACCACCACAAAACTCTTAGGTTACCGTCGGCGATACTCTGTATGACGTCTGTTGTATTTATGGAACAATTCTAGGCTTACAGTTCAAAAGCTGCGAGTTTGGTAGTTCGCTGTCCAACCCTCAGGTCACGTTTACTAGCATCGATTTGAAAACAGATATTCAACCGGTCGGTTTTTCTTCCACGGACAAACAAATAATATAACAGCGAAGAGTGCTTGCGTGGAAGGTCGTCGACGTGAATAATAATTATAATGTGGGACGACTACAGAACCTCGAAGAACACCTGAACTAACACAAAGGGGTGAGGGATTCTCCTTTCACACAAGTACATTTCCATTCCAACAGTCGTAGCTAATCAACTCAGAACCAGGGTCGTTCTCGTGTAAGAATAACGTAAATATACCAATGCGGACTTTTTGTGGTCCTAAGACACGAACCTGGCTAATTATCGGTAACTCAAACTGTGTTTGATATATGATTTCTAGCATAGCTTGCAACACCACAACATACTTTACCTCAAGTCGGGGACACAGCTGCCTGCAACGTGCGATCGGTGGCTTTTCCGTGCTCCCAGCGCCACAGAGATTGAATCGTTCTTCCAGTTTGCGTTCACACCTCCATTCGGGGGTGTGAACGCAAACTACCAAATTAAACAATGCCACATCACTTCCCAATGTTATAACCAGCTGTGTACACGATAGTACTTTCCTTGCCGCTCCAGCAAATTGAGAAAGCCACAGTACCTGCAAAAGATGACCCTAAATGCCTGCTGAGTAACAGTTACCAGACAGTTGATATCAAATGCGAGGATGATGCGTCGAGATACCTCGGGATGAGATGATATGCCAGATTCGCCAAGGTTCTTGGGCCACAACGCCGCCGAACAATTAAAAACGCATTTTATGAGGGTTGCCGCTCGGACTGCGCTGTCTCTCGCTGTCCGTACACTCTAGGGAAACGCTTTACTGGGGCATACATCTGGCTCCGCGAACATCCAATGGCCTTGGAGCCGATAGCTTTTGCGCAGTTAGAACGGCTGGATACGCGGTCCCCCTTTGAATTTGAAGCGGTTGCTGTAGCTATCTTTCGTCGTGGAAAGCCTTCGGGACGTCGGAGACAGCCGTTTCTGCTGTTTTGGCGAATCCGGTATCTCGGTGCGTCGGCGGCAGAACTCTCCTTCGGCGCAACACGAAAGCGCGACAGCACGATGAGCATGCGTTCTCTCTAGGGTGTCCATATTCCTCCAGGTAGAAAATGGGACATCCCAGCAGAAAACGGGGGAGGGGAAGGAGGTATTACAGTTTGAAATTGAGAGGAGAAATTTAATGAAATTCTACATGCGTGCTATATCTACATGATTCCGAGCTATATCCAGCAACTAAAAAAATATATATATATATTTTTACACACGCGTTTTCGCGAAAGAAAAAGTGTTGATGGGCAGAAACAGTTCTAAATTTTACTCCCTGGGTAAATATTTTAAAGTACCTACGGTTATTTTTGTAAAATATACTTGTAACAAATAGGCATAGTTTCGGTTTCCTTCTACTCGCTTGGTGTTCATTTCGAAACTGTACTCCTGCGAAAACGGGACATGATTCTATATTGGGATAAAAAGACGGGACGGCAGAAGTGGACCTCAAAAAACGGGACGTCTGGTCACCCTAGTTCTCTCGGACGCGGGTTATCCACGCCGATTGGGGAGGTTTTGGTGCTGTAGGTGTGCTGTCTAATGCATATTAGCGGAGTAGATTGTATTCTCCTAGCAAAGTATTTACTTTAAGAAATATAGTGCGTCTTCTTTCCCGTATAGAGCACATCGGAGAACCAATCCCTGCAATCAACGGATGGAACTCGGCGTATAATGAGGCTGTAAATTTACATATTTACATCTAAAAGACTATCAGCGCTGTGACACGGGGCATAACGTTTCGCGTGCTTACGTCAAGCGTAGTGTCACAGCGCAGACAGTATTTTTAAGCATAAACATATTTTTATCTCTTTGTTTCCCCAGCTCCGGAGCTCGTGGACAGCAGCGATTCGCTGGAGTCCAAGTGCTCTGCATGAAAACAAGACTCACCATATACCTTAGAGTGTAATAAATTCTTCCGGGCACTGTTTTCAAAAAACTTAACTACTTAGAATAAATTTAAATACTTGGGATAAAGTATTAAATTTAGTATGGAATAGGCTTGGCCCATCAGATCCCTCAAGTGGATAAGCCAAGGAGGTTGTATATCAGTGTTTATTGTAACAATTCAAAGTTAAAATATGGATTCGTACATCGGAGCTTCACGAATCGTTCTCATATTGATTATAGTTTATTAACAAGATTTTTCAGTAGAAATAAAGCGCCTGCGAAGTAACTGCACCTCCTTATACGCTGAAATATGGATCTAGATACACAGCACAAATAAGTAGCTCTATCATACATAGTTACATTTGTGCATGATATTCTTTTTGTTGTAACACATTTTTTGAGCCCAAAAACGTTCCGGGATTTATCTTTTCTTCTTCTTTTATGCATGTCAACGGTATAAAAACCTGTTTATAATTTAAAAACCAAAATTTTTTTTTCTTTGCGGATGGTTTTTTTGAGGGGAAGAGAAGACGGTATGGTGCCTGACAGCACCGCTGCCCCCGAATTCAGTCGAACAGCTTAAAAATACATACACAATATAGATATGCGAAAACAATGCAACATCTGTCTCGTTACGTAGCAGCCGCAACAATTGTTCAGAATACACACGGTCTCAAATACATGGAAGTATAATCATTAGGCAATATTCATAAAAATAGTATTTATGTATATAAACCCAATTCTAAACATCATGTGGTGACACTGTAGGTATGTAAAGAGAACGCAGAAATAAACATCAGTCTGTACATAAAGAAAAATATCGAAACCGAGGCTACACCAATAAAGAAAAAAAGTATATCGACAAATTATATTAAGATTATTGTCTTAAGGAAACTAAAATGCGATATCACTGCAAACAAGGGATCGTCTGCAGTCTTCATTTAACCTAGGAGACCTAGGAAAGACGCCAAAAACTTCAGTTAGAAACTTGTTTCCGTTTAATTATTTCGAAATAAAAGATTAAAACATCCGTAAAGCTTGGAAGTAGCTGACACGCAATCTAGTCTGCGGTGTCTGTGTGTGCATGTGTTATTTTTAGCTTTTAAAGTGAAGCTTTTGGTTTTTTATTCGCCACCTCTTCGCGACAGAAAGACAAATAAAATGTATCGATAAAAGAAGACACCGGCGGTGTAAACATCGTGCAGCCAAGGCCTAAATTATCAGGCTGAAGCGATCACATCATCGCATCGCAATTTATGTGCATAGTATGTGAATAGGAAATTGACGTGCTTGTTCAAAAGCATGCTCCCAAATGGTCAAGGCGCGAACACCACGTCCATCAAATATTTCCTTCAGAATGAAAAAGAAAACATCTTTGCACTCCTCGATTATTAATACAAGGTCAAGTCCCCGTCGACTACATCGTCATCGATTTTACGCTAACCTTCTCGGTCAATTTTTTACGTTGAACATTAGCGTGGACATCTCCAACAAATGGGTAAAAAATGCGGGAAGGGATCGTCGTGATGTTTTATTTATGCAGTCTACCATGGTGCGCCAGCCGATTACCCATTCAGCTCCGGCGTAATGTCGCTCACGGGCAAATATACATATGTAATCTGTTACAAGAAATCAATTACTATTTTACTAGCTTATAACAACTTCGTTCACGTTTGTGGACAGGAACAAGTACAGTCGGTGGCCAAACAAGAGCCTGTCTTTGAAGACCTCCAGTGCTGTCTAACAGATAAAAAGCTGTACCAGGACAAAGTGCAAAAATGTTCGAAAAGCCAAAAGAACTTATGACTGAAAACGTTACCTCCAGCAAAGACATCAACAAAAGGATAGAAGTTTCGCCACGGCCCCCTAGTGCGACCACGCGACCATTTTCGATATTCGCCGCCATTGCAGAAAATAATTGACGCACCCCCGATTGCGCACTCCAGTTCCCCTAGCCCACCACAACTGGACAAACGCAGTCTAGAGTAACGAAACAATATCATAGGAGATCGTGTGCTAAAAAGTATTGACTTTGAAATGGCATTAACTTGACAGTCATTTTCTTCGTGCGAATTGTGCACCGGTGTACTAATTACTTTACCTCAACTACATAAACTTTCAGTTACTTGATATTTGACTTCAAGCAATTTTTGTATGTTCGTTACCCAGTAGTGATGTTGATGCTGCTCGCCAGATCCTACGTGCAAGCACACACGTACTTAAGTGGGCCCGTGAATGCATAATGAGACAATTGGTTTTGAGTTTGACTAATACAATTATTTTTACAAAAACATATGATCACCAACAACTGTAGTAACATCACAGGAGCCGCAGACTGGAGGGCTTTGAAAAGAGCCGCCAGGAAATCCTCCAGGCCAGTGCAGCACATATAGACCTATACGTAAAAGTTTAGGAATTAAAACAGCGCCAAGAAACGACGGACAAGTCAACGGCATGAACAGACAGAGCGCAATTGACTTCGACTAAGCAGCCCACGTGTCCACCATGTATTTATAAACACCACACCTTCAGGCGGTTCTCCGAGGACGATAATCAAATCAAGTCACAGGGACTAACTGTAGCGAAGCGCGTTATCATTGAACGAACTCTAGACATTCAAATGCTGTTTACGCAACTCCCCCCCTCCCCACCCCTTCCCGGTCCTGTCTTTTCAATAGAGAGATTTCATATCTTTCTGGTGGAGAGATGACAACGCTTCTTGCAATATTGAAATCGAAAGCTTTTAAGCCACGGACGCAAAGAGAAAATGCTACAAATTTGTTCTTGTTGCACGGAACAGAACTTTAAAAGGTATTTCGGAGACTTCTCGAAAAAGCAGCACGAATGAAGAGAACTACCTCTCGTGCAACGTGAATTAATGTGCACCTAATGGGAGCGTTGCGAAATTAGCATAACAACTGCCAAAAAATCGTTGCCCTCTTTTTTGTTTTTTTTTCTTTCATTTTGTCGTTTATACTTTTTCATATAAGAGGGAACGATATGCTGAGGCCGGGCTTACACGTCTCAGCTCGGAGCGTGGAGCGAACGCTTGCGCTGCAGAACCTCCTGGTTTCGATCCCCACCACATGCCCGTTTCAATATGGATGAGCTTCGTACCGGCACGCGTTTGTGTAATCACGAATGCGAGGTGCACGTTAAAGGGACACTAACAATCCACAAAAAAATATTTTTTCATTTTTTGCCAGGCGATTTTGCCATGGCAGTAGTAGACAACCCAATTAATATTTTGCTACAGAGTCACGTATATTTTTAATAAAGCCAAGAAACGCAACTGGAGGAGAGAGTGCCGGAAGTCACGTGGCTACACCCGACCGTACTTTTTTCCACTCCGTTTCTTATTTATTTATTTTTTTGCCGCACGCAGCAGACGACGTCACAGCGTTGCGGGTACTGTTTGCCGTGTGATTGGTTTACAGTTATGTTTGTTCCGCTCGCTGTTCTACACTTCAAAATGAGTTGTTTTGTACATTGAAGAGTTGGAAATAAGTAGTGAGCGCATGTGGTGAATGCCCGTGATCGGCTCCGAAAAGAATGCCCCCAAGATGGTGCCTGAAGAGCTGCCTCACAGGTTTTGCATCCAAAAGTGGCATTGTGCGGCAGAGTCTGCACAAATTTCCGAAAGATCAACGGGATCGGGACCAATGGCTGTCTGCAAATCCGGCAGAACAGTTACGGGCACCTCGGGAAGCGGACGCTACCCGATTTATGTGCTCCTTGTATTTTTTGGAAAGTGACTACATTGAGTTCGCAGGTGTTAAAAGGGAGTCCCATACCATTCAGTTCAGCAACGTTTCGTCCGCAACATTTTTTACAGCGGAGCTGTTAAGGGCTAGTTTCCCCAGTGTCGTGTCCGTCAGCAAAGCAATGATGACACGAAACTCTGGAGAGCTACTGCCATCTATAAGCGACGGCGGCAACCAGACAACAGGCTTGCCGGTTGTCTGTTTGCCGCCGTCGCTTATAGATGGCAGTAGCTGTCCTGCCTTTCCACTCTGGCTTGCCGACTTGCGGCCGGCCATTACTTCATTCCCACCATAGTACAGCTTCGCTAGTCTTCCTTCTTCACCAAAGTGGAAAGGTTGAAAGATTTTTTTTCAGCTGGTAATTGTAAAAAATAAAATGTAAATATCGCAAAATGTATAAAAAAAACTGTTTGCCCACGCTCTGGATCGAACCTGAGTCCGCTGCGTGTGAAGCGGACACCTTTCCACTAAGCTACTCTACTTTTGTTTTCTTTATTACCTGAATATGACGGGTCAACACAACAACAACGCTTTCTAAGGCTTCATCGCTAAGACAGTGATGGCATGGCCAGCCTGCATTGGCCAGCATCGTGGCACTACAATTGGCTCATGGTCATCAACGCTTCGATGCGCGAAAGCCACTCAGGCTCACTCTGCTGGCCTTCGTAACAGCGACGTAAGAGGTAACACTCTCGCTGAAATATGCACTTGCTTCGCGTACATCACTACCAGTGTGGCGCACGGCCATCCGAGTACGCCAAATGCTGTGTAAACAGAGTAGCATCAACAAGTCCACCGGAAAGCCATCCTCGTTGTACTACTGGCAGAAACCTGATTCCGCGTGGATCAAGCGGTAAGTCTTTCTTTAGGGTACGTTGAAGCACGTCCCACAGAAAGACCCCATCCCAACATTCCAAAAAGACGTGCTCAATCGTCTCCGGTTTTTTGCAGAGAAGGCAGTGGGCACGCCACGGGCACGAACAACCTCTTCTCTTCCAACCATGTCTTCACCGGTAGGGTACTAGTATGTAATTTAAAGGAAAACGTTTTGACGCCGGGAGGCACTAATATCCGCTTCACATGTTTTAACACGTCCAGTCCTGGGCCATCGTTGTACACAGCTCTATACATGGGCAACTGGGAAAACAACATCGCGAACGTCCTTATACAACCTTTTACGATTCACACTACTCAGGTAATCCACAGAAAACCGGGCTGCTAAGAAGCGACAAGATTCCACCACTTCTTTGAGGTAGCCATGTAGGGCTCCTGGCACTGGTTGATGTTGTGAAAACCAACTCGGGCAATGCCCTACACAGCATGCTTTGGCACACGGTGCGCAGAAATGGGTCACTGGCATCACGGGAAAAAAGAAAACGGCTAACTATTTGACGCGAAAATAAATGTGACAGGCCTAGGCCCCCATCACCCCCGGATATGCCGGAAAAGGTTCATTCTACTCATCTTTCCCCAAGAGGAGCCCCAAATAAACAGGGCGAAAATTCGAGGAAACCTTTGTACATTTACTCGTGAACAATGTAAGACTTGTAGTACGTACCAGAGTTTGCTGATAAAGAACACGTTGCATACCGTGGCGTGTGCGGAGATTGACAATTCACTATCTCTCCATTTATCCGCTTTCACGCGTATAGCTCTACTGCTTGATTGCGCCAGTAGGGCTCGCTATCGCGATTGTTCCCCAGCGGTACACCTAAGCATTTTTCTGTGGTGGTCACCCACTTCATGTTCGTAAACACTCTTGGAGTCGTACTCCACTCGCCGTGCCAGAAACCTAAGCATTTGTTCCAATTGACTGCGCTTCCGCTTACTGCACAAAAACGTTTCATTGTGTATCACTACCTGAACTATGCCCTCGTAAGTAGTGCAAAACATGGCAGTGTCGTCCGTGTATGCTAAAACCCATACCTCATACGATTGCAGCTTAAACCCACTAATAATGTACTGTCTCTATTAACACGTAAACATATGTAGGTTCAATGTAAATCGCAAAAAGAAGGGGGAACAAAGGACACCCTTGTCGGATGGAACGTCGCACTTGTATACGGTTTTCAACTGCCTTATTGATTATGAGTCTCGTCGTACAACCGCTACACGCCCTGCGCACACCTTCGCGTATTACGGAGCCAACATTAATGTAATCTAACACCGCTAAAAGAACGTCGTGCGGCACGTGATCGAACGCTTTCTCCCGATCTATTTGTAGCATAGCTACAGATCCTTGCATCTGCATCACAACACTCCAGAACGCTCCGCGCTATATGAATATTTGTGAGTATTGTTCTTCCTTTAATTCCACAAGTTTGATGAGGCCGAACTATTTCTTGTATAACCCACTGTAACCTTCTGGTCAATATTTTCATTGGAATTTTGTAATCGACATTTGCTAGGCTTACTGGACGATAGGATTTGACCTGACGAAGATGGACAGTGTCCTCTGTTTTCGGAATTAAAACTGTGTGGGACGTAAGGAAAGGACGGTGGAACAGTATGAATATCGAAAGCTTCATTGAAAAGTTTAGTTAAGACTGGTGAAATATCACTTTTGAACGTCCTATAAAAGACTGCACTTGACCCGTCTGTCCCAGGAGACTTCCCTGGATTTAGAGCGTCTATTGCTATTATAACTTCCTCGTTAGTAATAGGCTGTTCCAACCATTCTTTAGTTTCGTCCTCTGATCTCGGCATGTCAGACAGAAATTCCTTTTGAACACTTTCCCGTTCTACGGAACTGGCAGAAAACAGCTCACTGCAATACTCAAAGAATGCCGTCTCAATCTCATTCTTATCCTTCGTAGCTGCTCTGTCAACTTCAGTTATTTCGTTGCGACGAGCGTAACGTTTTTCAATGCCCAAGGATCGCTTCGTGGGTGACTCTCCCACACTCATTCTTTCAGCCCTCGCTCTAACTAGCGCCCCTTGATAACGATCCTTATACCTTGTGTCAAGTTCTGCCTTCACCGAATGAATGTTATCCTTGAATGTGCTTGGTGCACTGCATTCTTCTTTGATCATTGCTTGCTAATTTGCTCGTAATAATGCTTTGTCATTTCTTTTTATATACGAAACGGCGCCAGCTCTTTCAATAGCCCTTTGTTTTATCTGCTGTTTATAGAAATGTTCCATCGGACGATCCGTGTAACGGTTCATTGCTGCTGTCGCTTTTATCTAAAAAGGAATACACTTGGCCTACAAAAACTTCGCCCTCTAAAAGCTTCGCATTTAATTTCCACAATTCCCAACTAAACCTTTTTTTTTTCCTTTTAACTACTTATGCTGAACTTGACTAGACAATGATCACTAAACGAAACTGGGGGCACAAAGTAGTCACAAAATGAAGGGACCCCTTCCAGCCGAGACATGAACCCTGTCCAGGCGAGCATGGCTTACCCCTTGGAGGTGGGTATACTGTATCGCCGTTTCATTACTGAGACATCCTACCACGTCATCTAAACTGCAGTCATTGATTTTTTTTAAGTTGACGTACTGGCATCTTTATTCGGCGTGAGTTAGATTTGTCACGTGCCTCGCACACACAATTAAAGTCGCCGAGTAGTATGACCCAACGATTACGCTGACAGTACGGCTAGATATCCTCAAAAAATAACCGTCTTTCTTCAGCCCTAATAGGCGCGTATGAACAAATCACCCGCCAGTCTAGAGCCGGAAAGGACAAGTCGCATACTACAAACCGGCCCGACGCACAAGACGTTATCGATTGGACCACGGCACCTAGACTTTCCCGTATCAAAGGAATGCAACCCGCCGACGTCCCGACTGCATGGCTCACGCAAAGATAGTAACGCGTCGTAGAAGGCCGCACCATACGCTCGGTCTGGTCTTCGCTCTCGACTTTTGTTTCCTGCAACGCCACAACGTCGAGGTCCTCCTCAATGATGAGACGATATATTTGCCTTTGCTTTCTTCTGTCTTCAAGGCCTCGAACGTTGAGGGTCGCTACACATAAGTGCTTGTCTAGCGTAACCGTCGCCGAGCAGTTCCAGGCTAAACGTACGGTGCTTACATTCGCTAGTCATCACCACGCAGGACGGGTCGCACAGACGTTAGCCTATTGTGACGACTTGCCACACCTCTCCTGTGACCGGGTCCTTGGCCGGGTCCCGACTTTCTTCCAGCCATCTCGCACCATCCACTGCTTCTCAAGCCTACGTAGCCGTTGTTCTTGAGAGGTCTCCGAACTGTCTTCGTGGGGATTGGTTTAAACCTGTTATGCCATTTGGCGGTGCAGGTTGAGAGTTATAGGTTTATTTCTTTTCTTTTAGCTCTCAATTAAACATTCTGTCTTCGTGGGGACGCTTTAAGGAGGCCGCCTCACAGTCCATCTCGCTGGACTAGGATTGTCGATAGACGGCGGCGTGGGGCTTGCGCCCTCTCCCACAACCTCGATCGTCCCCGGTTGCTCTCGATCCTTGTCCTGGGATTCAGGCTTCAATTGCTTCACTGCAGAGATCGATGCCTCCGAAGAGCCATGGTCCGGAAGTTCATTCTTGCCCTCCGCTGTCGCTTTCTCGGTTGACGTCGCTGCGGGGGTCTCCATTGCAGGGGCCGCCGCCTTTTCTGCCTCATCCTCATGCACGAGCAGTTCGCTCTGCTCCTCAACAGCTCCTCGTCCCACGGCGCGGGCCTAAGAGCTGTCACAGTCGTCCCGCTCGTGCCCAAAGGCCCGACACTCAAAGCACCGGGGCAGGCGATGCTCCCGACGGATATGTCTATTCTGTGACACCGGAGGCAGATGGGGACCCGCCCAGGCACAACCACGAGTGCCGTGGCCCTGCCGAAGCGGAGCTGGTGCGGCAGGCGCTTTAACGTCACACTTTCCCTGAGTACCAGGCGAACGGTGCGGGTGGTCAACTGGACTCCATCAAAACCCGGTATTTTCCAGCGGTCAAAGGCGACGTCTTTTACCTCGCCGTATTCCGCGAAGGCCCTCCGGATGGCGTCGTTCGGGACATCAAACGCCACCCAGTGAAGCCTCAAGCGGAGCTCCTCCTTGACTGGATCCACACCGCCTCGAACAACTTCTGTTTCGTCGCTCCGGTCCGCAGATTAAGCAATCACACGTGGGACACCTGGTATGCCCCAAAACCCACTACTTCTTTGAGGACGCCTACCGTTTCGAGCGTCTGTCGAAAGTCCTCGGTGCGATATGGCCTTCCCTCAATGTCACCGTGCAAAACGACTGAACGTTCCATTGCTTCTCCTGATGGTAACGGTGACAGAATAATCCTATAATCCTTATCAGCTGACGAAACCGAGTCACCCTGGCCGACATCGGTCGTTATCGCCGCTCTTACGGAGCACATGATCCCACGTCCGGCCGCAATCATTGCCGGAAGAAGAATCAAGCTACTCTACAATTTTGAATAGTCGTTTTGACAAATCATTTTATACATAACCCAATAGGGGACAACTGCCCGAGCGATGTCTTCAGCCACGAGAAGGGACGACGATTCGGCGACGTCTTCGTGCGAACCGGCTTGGTGGCCGGGCGTGTTCTCTTTCGAAGGAAGACAAATTCGCCGGTACCGCGAACGACAGTTCTGAATTAGAGGTCCCACTCCCGTCACCCGCCACCATCGCCGTCCAGCCCGCGAGTCCCATGATACGCGATACGACAACATGTTGAGAATTACTCAGTGAACGCACAGAATGCTCCCGGTTCTCAGTGCAACTTTTTTGTTATCTGTCAACGTAATTTGCAGTTTTTTAGAAGCCACAAAAAATCAGTTTCATCTTTTTTTATATTTTTAATAATGAGTGTGTGCCTTCGATGACCCACGACTTTGATTAAATTTGGTGGTTGTGTATAAACCTTAGAAAACGGCCCGTGACCACGGGGGAGAGAGTGAGCGCGACTAAAACCGGCCAGTTCTCGATCGGCGGTTTTCGGGCCGAAAGAAACCGAATTTCGAGCCCCAAATTCTGTTCTGCGTAGTTGGTCTCTCATACGTCATGTACAACTAAAAACCTCGGCGAGCATAAATACACTTTCAGTGTCCTTTTAAAGAGCCCAAGGTTAGCGTTTGTACTTCACCGGCTGACTTCCTCCTCTACAGCTGAGAGACAGGTCACCTACTGGGGCGCACCAATTTCAAGGCAGTCTAAACATACGAGCAACACAATTTTTGACCGCAGCCATGTCGTTCCCTTTTTTATCCCCTCAACAACCCAGGCTGTCGGAGAAGGGAGGAAGGCGAAACACTTCTCTTACCCAGACCCTCTCTTTGTGCGTCCCAGACGTCGTTTATCTCGTAATAAAAAAATCCGCCCGTCACTCAAAATTCGTACAAAAGCGGCTTTCCTCACTCTCTCGTCCTTAACTTTGACCGCACGGCGCGCAACTACTAAGATAGGTATAGTCACGTGCACACTTCCGACGCGCTGACTGGCTCACAAGGACCGTAACCTTTACTGTTTGCCGAGTTACGCTGAGACGTACACGCGGTTTTGACGTCATGTCGTTTCGGTGGCGCTGCTGTCGGCAAGGCGCATGCGCTTCACCTCACGCGAATCTGGTTTCTGCACACGCGCAATGCCCACACCTAATGCAAAAAGAAAAAAAAAAACCTCTATCTTAAATTTGAAAACAGACCGTTTCAAGTCCAACTCGGCCCCTTGATCACGGTTTTATTTGTTTATTTATGAAAGCGATAGCTTTAAGGAGCTTGTGTAGCGGAAAATCCGGCGTCTGTGGGACGGGAAAATCAAGCATTGGTCGACAGGGTCAGGACGTTAGAGCCATATGACCTCGCGCGGGAATTTCAAACAACCCGCAACGCTCACGAGAAACCTGACGTCACGTGTGAAATGAAGGTGATTAAAACATGGAATGTATTGCAAATGAAAGGTCGCCGCATGTCTCAAATTATTTCGCCTTATAAAGAAATTCATTTGTCTTAAAAATAAAAATTTCGAACCCACGACCCTTCGGTTGCTAGTCAGACACGCTACCGACTAGGCCACGCAGACATTTTTTTTTTCTTTATTGCAAAACACGAACATGTCAATTCACTTTAAAAGCTCTGCAGGACTTTTGCAGAACATGTTAAAAATCTCGCATATCGAGCAGACTCTGACAAATGCCTAGCCACTCGGGCTTCGGCTCACACTTAGAAAATACACTCTCTATTCTTTTAACAAAACTGAAAAAGTAATACCGTACTTCTTTCGCATTGGGGTCGGCATGCCTGACGGCCATGCGCGAGCGCCATATGCTGCACAGACCCAGAAGGAAAAACATATCATAGGGCACAAGGTCGTCGTTAGTAACGTTGAGGAACCGGATGCCAGTTGGGTGAATACTTAATTCTTTTTTCAATGTTCGCTGGAGCACATCCCAAAAAAAAAACAGCGTCCCAACAAAAAATAAAAACATGTTCTATGGTCTCGGGTTTTTTACACAAAATACAGTCAACCGACCATGGCACATCTATTCCTTTTTCTTTAAGAAAAACCTTAACAGGTAAAGTATTTGTATGCAATTTATAAAAGAACGTTTTGACTGAGGGTGGAACACACATGCGCTTGACCCGCTTGAGCACATCTTGCCCTCCGTCACAAACGACAGTTCGGTACAGGGGTACTGAAAATAAACTGCTCAGCAGATCGCGTTTGAGCCTTTTCTTACTCACTACAGAAAGATACTCGAAAGAAAAACGGGCCGACAAAAAAAGGACGGTGTCCACCACCTCTTTTTGAAAACCAACGAGTCTAGTTGGTTCGCCGCCACATGACGAGACAAGAAAAAAAGGCAAATGGGGTGCCAGTTTCGTCTGAAAGAACGCACGGATAAAAGGGTGATCTTGATCTCGTAAAAAAAAGAACCTGGACACCAGCTGTCGAACGAACAAGTGTGTGAGACCTAGTCCACCGTCACGCACTCGATGAAACAGGTTATCTCGCCTCATCGGCTCCCAAGTCGAGCTCCAAATAAACTTCGCAAATACGCGGTGGAACTTCTGCACACTAACACGTGCACAATGAATCGCCTGCAGTACATACCACAGCTTTGCGATAAGAAATATGTTACACACCGTCGCTCTGGAAAAGATGGACAGGTCGCGCCTCATCCAGCGAGAAGCGCGCCTGTCCAGATCGGTGGCGACTCCCGACCAGTACTGTTTGTTTTCTCTATAACAGTTGAGTGGCACTCCGAGGTATGTACAGGGTACGCGATCCCAGCACACGTCTTCAAACACTGAAGGCGTTGTGGCCCACGCCCCATGCCAAAAACCGCGGCACTTTGTCCAGTTTACCGCTGCCCCTGTGGCCTCACAAAACGATTTCGCCAACGCTATGGCGACACTCACACTTTTCTTGTCGCTACAAAAGACTGCAACGTCATCCGCATAGCTCGTGATTTTAACCTCCGTGTTTTGCAACAAAAACCCACGACACCGTTCACTGTTCAACACGCTCAAACAAAAAAGCTCCAAATACAAATTGAAAAATAACGGGGACAAAGGGCATCCCTGCCTGACGGAAGCTCGCACATTGATCGCTTCCGTCAGCTCTTTGCCGACAACGAGTCTGGTTGTACACTCTTTGTACGCCATTTTCGCACCCTCCAAAATGACTGCGCCGACATTTGCACGCTCTAAAACGTCAAAAAGAACATCATGCTTGACGCGGTCGAACGCTTTATCAAAATCAATCTGCAGCATGGCGACTTGTCCCATGCCGTCATCACATGCCTCCAAAACACTTCGAGCCACATGAATGTTCGTCACTATCGAACGCCCCTGTATCCCACAGGTTTGGTGATCCCCGATAAGCTGACGGGCAACGCCCTGGAAACGACGCGCTAGAATTTTTGCGAAAATTTTATAATCGGCGTTGCACAACGTTATCGGCCGATAACCTGTGACTTTGCGCAGCTTATCAGCGTCATCACTTTTCGGAATTAAAACAGTGTAGGTTCGCGCGAAAGACGGTGGCAATGCCTTACGTTCGTACGCAGCAGAAAAAACAGACAACAAAACCCCCGCAACTATGCTCTTGAACTTTTTATAGAACTCGGCCCCTAACCCGTCAGGCCCGGGCGTTTTTGCGTTAGGCAAGTCGTCTATGGCCCTCTCCACCTCCTGTATCGTAATGGGCTCCTCGAGCCTTTCTTGCTCTTCTTGAGCTAGCTGGGGCAGGGACTCAAGTAAGGTCTGACACTCGGGATCTTTCCTTCCTCTTACTTGATTGTCAAAGAGTTGCCGGTAATGCTCCACAAAAGCTTTCTCGATCACGCTTGAGTTCGTGCTGTTAATACCTTGGTACTCGATCTCAGCTATTTCATTTCGGAGAGCGTACCGCTTCTCCTCTGCCAAGGCGCGGCTAGTTGGCTGCTCCCCCATTAGGTATTTTTCCGAACGCGCTCGGACTATAGCTCCCCGATAACGCTCACGATGCAGTTCGTCTAATCGTTCTTTAACGTCTTCTATATCTTTGAGGCTTGTTCCAGGTTTTTCACACTCGGCTCTTGAGAAAGCCACTAGATTAGCGTTCAGAGAACGCTCAAAGCCACGCGCCTCGTAAGCTAAAATGGAAGCCCTTTCAACAGCTACCATCTTTACTTCTTGCTTAAAAAGCTCCCAAAACTCGAAAATGTCGCCCCCCGTACCCTTTAAAACAAAAACAAAACCATCCTCGACAGCTTTTGAAAAGGCTTCATCACTGAGTAGCGTTACATTAAGTTTCCATAGCCTCCAGTTAAAAGACTTCGCTGCCGCTTTTTCACCGATGGTCGTTGAAACCAGACAATGGTCCGAAAAAAACCGGTGTGACGCGGTACTTCCCTAGAAGGCCTGCTACCGAAGCTGACACATACACTCTATCTAATCGAGCGTGCGAGGACGCTTGGAAATGGGTAAACTGCATTTCGCACGTTTCGTTTTTAAGCAGTTCCTGCGTCAATCAGGTCAAAATCCTCAAGTAGTTCATATAAAACTGTCGCACTTCTATCCGTCTGTACCCTCGACGGCAATCTATCTGTTACTCTGACGACGCAGTTGAAGTCGCCTAAAAGTACAACCGTCCTGTCGCAGTCTACGAAACGTCGTAAGCCAAGAAAAAAGAAACACGGTCTTTCACCGTACTGGGGGCGTATAAACAAATAAGCCGCCAGTGAACTGCTGACATAAAAAAATCGCACATTATAAAACGCCCTTCCGTGTCGGTAGTTACAGCCAACTCCGACAAGGGCAAAGATTTCTTCAAAAACAAGAAACATCCCCCAGAAAGACCGACCGCGTGCGTCACACAGACCTCATACGATTGCAAAAAAGGCTTCAGCGCGCTAGCCACCTGCTCCTCCTCAGCCATCTTGGTCTCTTGCACCGCTAAGAAATCGGGTTTCTCTTTGAGCAGCAAGCGCTGCAACTGGTACTGTTTTTTACGCATGTTTAAACCACGAACATTTAGCGTTGCGACCGTAATAGCTGGTTGGAACGTACAAATCATGAGGGTGTCTGTTGGTTCACTTGCCTTGGTGTTCGCTCGTCAGTCCACGAAAAAAGAAACCAGGCGTCCACCGCCTTACTTGCTATCTCGACGCCTCCGTTCGTCTTGTGGGACGTCGGACGTGGGCTGGTACCGCCCCCTCTTCGTCCTCTCCATCCACGGGTTGAGCTTGGGCGTCATGCCCGCCCTCGAGGAAGACTCGTCCAAGGCGCGTTTGACGGACTCTGTTGTTTCATCCATGGCGGTCAGACCCTCGGGGGATGTCTCCTCACTTGGTGGGGAACAGCCGTCCCTCGTTGCAGCGCGGACTTCAGGCACGGTTGCCGCAGGAGGACTCACCGCGACTTCTGGTTGAGCACTGTCGCCCGCCAGCTCGTTCTCGACGTTGCTCCTGGGGACATGTGCAGCGGTAACGGGTCTGGCAGGACGACGTTGCTTCTCAGCAGGCGATGGAGCCTCGGGTTCCAGGCCCCGAGAAGCGCTCTCAGCTTCGTCCGCGTCCATGATTTCTTGCGACGCATCGTCTGCTGCAGCTCCGTCGGTGACGCGGGCGTACGTCTTGACGCATTCGTCCTTCTCGTGACCGAAGCGATAACACTCCGAGCACTTTGGCACCCGACACTCCCTCCTGATGTGCCCGGTCCGCTTGCATCGCAGGCAGACAGGCGCTCGTCCTGGAATAACGATAAGGGCGTTGGCCCCTTGCAGTCGCAGCTGGTGAGGCATCCCGTCCGGTGTGACGCCACTCTTGAGCGTCATGCGCGCGACACGGGTCGTCGACTCGATGCCTTCAAAGCCGTCGACGCGCCATTTTTCACGGCCAACCTCGATTACTTTGCCATAGGGCTCCAGGAGCTTCCGCACCGCGTCGTCCGGTACTTGGTAAGGCACCCAGTGCAGTCTTAGACGTACCTCCGTAGAGCTGGGGTCAATGACGAGGCACCGCAGCTGTTTCACCTTGAGCTCCTTGCAATCCACGAGTCGCTGTTTAGCTTCCGGTGTTCGCAGCGTAGCAATCCAGACATGATTCATCTGGAAGCCCCCAGTGACACGATGTCAGCCAGGACGGCACACCTTTTCAGTTCCTGCCTGAAATCTTCGATGCGATAAGGGCGCCCTTTTAAATCGCAATGTAAAATAACCGAGTTTAAACAACTCCCTCCTGTTGGCATTGGCGGCAATACGACCTTGTAGTCTTCGGTAGACGATGCATTATCAACAGACAAAAAACCGCGGCCAGCATGGGCCGTTTTCACAGCTCCGTTGGAGCCAGCCATCCTGCGACCGTACTCGGCGAGTGTCAGAAGCAGAAACGGCCACGCAGACATTTCTTTTTCGTTATTGTTAGGTCACGCAGACATGCTTTTTCTTATTGCAAAAAGCAACCCGCTTTTGTCAAGACACGTTAAAAATGCACTACAAAGCTTTTGTAGCACATGTTAAAAATTTCTCATTTCGAGAAGGCACTTACAAAGGCCCAGCCACTCGGGCTTAGGCTCGCTGGTGGCAAACACATTTTCTAGTTGCTTGACAAGGTTGAAAAATAGAAACGGACTTCTTGCGCCTTGGGGTCGGCGCATGCTGCACTGTCATGCGCGACCATCATATACTACAAAGGCCCAGCAGAAAAAGCAAGTAAAAAGTTACGCAGTCGTTGTTAGTTGCATTAAAAAACCGAATGTCCGATGGGGAAATGGGCAGATCTTCTTTAAGCGTGCGCTGGAGCACATCCCAGAAAAGCAGTAAGCTGCTTGAATTCTACGAGAAAAGCAACGTCCTTTCTCCCACACACCTCGGCTGCAGGAAGAACAGTTGTGAGACAGCACTGGCTGCGATCATGCACTACGTTAGTGACAACCTTGACCATGGCATTTCGACTGATATGGTAGAAACTAGATTCTATCAATGCGTTTGACACGCTGAACCACGCTATACATCTTCGGAAACTAGGAAGGGCAGGTGTCCGCGGCCCTCTGCTTCGGTGGTTAGCTCGGTTCCTTACTGGACGCACACACCATGTCCTCGTCCAAGGATCTCGGTCCGAGAGCTTCGCCGTCTCAGCAGGGGTGCCTTAGGCATCCGTCCTTGGCCCTACTTTGTTCTGCCACGTACACCAACGATCTTTCCCAATCTATCGACACGCACATAGTCCAATATGCTGACGACATCACTCTGCTTGCACGGACTACACCTCATGCAAGCTGTCCTAACCTTCAGCGGAACCTGCCAATAGTGCAGCAGTGGTCTGACTCAAATTGCCTTCATCTTAGCCCATCCAAGTGTGCAGTCATGCGGGTCAGTCACAGCCGCAGCTCAGGAGCCACGTACGTTGTACACCGTGATTGCAATCCCTCTTACATCGGTCACATCGTTAACAATTCTCGGTGTGATGTTCACCCCTGACTGGACATTCTCTCTTCACAATGCCAATGCTGTTGCCAAAGCCAGACTTCATTTGGGATTCGTGACACGGGTTTCCAAAGCGTGTGGTCCTTCTACGTTCCGCGTTCTATACACCGCGCTCGTGCCTCCGCATCTCGAGGACTGTAGTGCGGTGTGGTGCCCACATAAAACCAATTTGGTTGACAGCCTGGAAAGCGTGCGGCGGCGTGCTACTCGGACATACTTTACTCGCCAACACTACCCTGGGTTGCCCTACGACAGTCGGCTGTAGAACCTCAAATTGCGTTCCCTGGCTCATCGGAGGAGAGTCGCCAGGGTGGGTCTTACCTGTCGTCTGCTCAACCGCTCGCTCAAAGGGACGTACCTTGCGACCACCCCAAGGATTAACAAGAGTTCGGGGCAGCCTGAAGTTATTCGAGCGCGTACCAAACGCCACAGTACCTCGCCGATCCTGGCCGGCATCGAGGATTTCACTAGGATACGTTCGCCGCTTCCCCAGGACCAAGCTGAATTTGTGTTAATGTGTCGCTTGTTTTCAAAGCACCTACAGCAGCAGGCGTCATGACAGTAGTGTAGTGTAGTGTAGTGTAGTGTAGTGTAGTGTATGTGTATGTGTAGTGTAGTGTAGTGTAGTGTATGTGTAGTGTAGTGTGTGTGTTTGTGTGTGTTCGTATAGCTATATGTGGGAGTAACCATACACTCTCCATTTCACCCTCCCTTTTTTAACATTTTGGGTTGCGGCCTGTGTGCAAATTTGTGTATATGTGTGCGTGTGTTTTTGTTTTTTTCTCTCATCTTATTTTCTTTTCTCTTTTTCAATTCAAGTCCTGGGTGGCGGGCTGGCAGGCGCACTCGGTTTTAACCTTTCTGCACAGCCGTGCACGCCACCCAGGATCACATATTTGTATGAAAATAAATATTATTATTATTATTATTATTATTATTATTATTATTATTAATATTATTATTATTATTATTATTCCAGCAAAAGATAAAAACATGTTCAATTGTCTCGGGTTGCTCACATAACAAACAATTCACAGTCCACGGTACATAAATACGTACCTTTTCCATTAGCCACACTTTGACGGCAACGTTTTGGTGCACACACGTACACACGTATACTTTTCACTCGCATTGGTGCACACATGTACACACGTATACTTTTCACTCGCATTGGTGCACACATGTACACACGTATACTTTTCACTCGCATTGGTGCACACACGTACACACGTATACTTTTCACTCGCATTGGTGCACACACGTACACACGTGTACTTTTCACTCGCATTGGTGCACACATGTACACACGTATACTTTTCACTCTCTTCAGCACATCTTGGCTGCAATTTAAAAAAAAACGCTCTATATAGTGGCGTCGAAAAGAAACTAACTATAAAATCACGCGTAAACGTTTTCTTGCTCACAAAAGACAAATATTCAAAAAAAAAAAACGAGCACACAAATACCCCACTGAGTCAGTGACCTCCTTTTGAAACCCCTCGAGTCGAGTCGGCTCGCCACCATACGAGGAAACAAGGAATGATGGCAAATCAGGTGACAGTTTGGTCTGGATGAATGTCTGAATAAAGGGATGCTCCTGTTCACGAAGGAAAAAAAATCGGGACACGAGTTGCTTAACAAACAAGTGTAAAAGCCCAAATCCCCCGTGACGCACCCGGTGAAAGATGTTGTTCCGTTTCAAGCGTTCTCAATTAGATTCCCAGATGAACAAAACAGAAGTACGGTGAAACTTCTGAACATCCACGCAAGCACCAGTGGATCGCTTGCAAAACATACCATATCTTTAAAATAATAATTTAAAAAAATGTTGCAAACTGCCGCTCTCATGAAGATGAACAAATCACGTGAAAACGCCTAGGCCCGTCGGGCCTAGGCGTTTTCGCCTTTGGAAGGTCATCTATCGCATTCACGATCTCTTGCATGCTTATAGGCTGTGAAAGACTTTCTGTCTCCTCTTCCGCTAACTGCGGCAGTGACTCCAGAAGCTCCCCGCAGGCTGGGTCCTTTCTTCATTGACCTTTCAATTCAAAAAGCTGCCTATAGTGTGCAACAAACGCCTGTTGGATGCTACTTGGGCTCGTCCTCGTAACGCCGTTGACATCTATTTTAGCAATTTCATTCCGCAACGCGTATCGCTTTTCGTCCGCTAAAGCCCGTTTCGTTGGCTGCTCACCCACGAGGTACTTCTCTGTACGCGCTCGGACTACGGCTCCGCAATAACGCTCTTGGTGAAACTGTTCTAGACGCTCTTTGAAGCTATCTAAATCTTTCACACACGTGCTGGGAGCTAAACACTCGGCTCTTGACAGCGCTTGCAAGTCAGCGTTTAAACTGCGTTCGGCACAACGCGCTTCGTAGGCCAAAACAGATTACCTTTCTATCGTAAGCATCTTAACTTCTTGCTTTACGATCTCCCACTTCTCAAAAATATCCCCTTCCGTACTTTCAAATTACGATTTGAAAATTATATTTATACCCCCAAGAAAGAACTCATCATCGAGTCGCCTTCGGGACATCGGAGACAGCCGTTTCTGCTGTTTTAGCGAATCCGGTATCTCGGTGCATCGGCGGCAGCCCTTTCCTTCGGCGCAACACGATGACGAAAGCTTGACAGCGCGATGAGCATGCGTTTTCTCGGACGCGGGTTATCCACGCTGATTGGGGAGGATTTGCTGCTGAAGGTGTGGCGTCTAATGCAAATGAACGGAGTAGATTCTATTCTGCTAGCAAAGTATTTCCTCTAAGAAATATTATGTGTCTGCTTTCCCGCAGAGCACTTGGGAGAACCAATACCTTGCAATCAACGGATGGAACTCGGCGTATGCCGAGGCTGGAAATTTACGTCTAAAAAGACTATCAGCGCTGTGACACAGGGCATAACGTTTCGCGTGCATACGTCATGCTAAGTGTCACAGCACGGACTGTATTTTTAAGCATAAACATGTATTTATCTCTTTATTTCCTCAGCTCCAAAGCTCATGGACAGCGGCGATTGGCTTGGGTCCAAGTGCTCTGCATGAAAAAAAAGACTCAAAGCATGCCTTAGAGCAGGGGTGCACAACTAAAAAATTAGGCGGGCCAAAATTACGTTTATTGAAATCTGTGCGGGGCCGCACCTAATGCGATTTGTCACATTTTTCTTGGCTGCGGTCAGGCTTCCGATATCAGGTGTCATCGCGCTCGTTGCCGTCTTTAGCACATCTCGCAATGTCATATCCGTTATGGCAGATCGAAGGCGGTTCTTGTTGGGAGTCATCAGTGAGATGGTGTGCTCACACAAGCACACGTGCTCCCAAAAGTGACGACAGTCTCAAGGCGTGGTCCACCAGGTTTCCGCACTTTTTCTTGTCTAGGTTTTTGTAGAACTCATGCAGCTGAGATTCGCGATGCATAGTCTTCAGCGCTGGGGGATACTGGAGGTCGATGAGCTGCAGTTGCATCGTCGTATCGGAGTTCTCCGATCAGACGATGCAACCTCTGACTATTCGAAGAGGAGGGGAGAGGGTTGATAGCCTCCGTGGTGAAAGAAGGAAGGGGATCTGTGGAGATAGAGCAAGAAGTTTTCGCGTTCCGTGTACAGCCATGTTGAGACAGAACCACACCGAAAACAAAGACGGCTGCACAAGTTTTTTTTTTTTTTTTTTTGTCAGCAGGATTAGTGGAGAGAGAAATTTTGCACTGAGAAATCGTAGTTCCTTCGCCAAAAACTGAAAAAAGTAGGTCAAAGGGTTTCACTGCTGCTTGCCAAGCGGAGTTGGCGCTCGGTGGATTGAATGGCATAGTAAGCGACTTTCTGCGCTGAGCCGGGCCGCGGGCCGCTAAAAAAGTGCCCGCGGGCCGCATGCGGCCCGCGGGCCGTATGTTGTGCATTCCTGCCTTAGAGTGTAATAAAGCTTCTAAAAACTGTAAAAAATAAAAAATAAAAAACTTAGTTTGAGGATAAACCTAAATACTTGGGATAAAGTATTGAATTTAGTACGGAATAGGCTTGGCCCATCACATCCCTCAAGTGGATAAGCCAAGGAGGTTGTATATCAGTGTTTATTGTAACAATTCAAAGTTAAAACATTGCTTTGGACGTCAGAGCTTCACTAATCGTTCATTCTGGTGTATTAAGGAGATGTCTAAGTAGAAATAAAGCGCCTGCGAAGTAACTTTACCTACTTATATACTGAAGTATGGATCTATTGGCATTGCACAAATAAGTAGCTGTATCGTAGGTACAATTTTGTACTACCTTTTTTTGTTTCTTTTTGTAAGACATCTTTTGAAGCCCAAAAACGTTCCGGGATTCATCTTCTCTTCTCCTTGTATGTATATCAACGGCTATGTATAAAAGCGTGTCAAGAATTTAAAAACCAAAATTCAAAACTCTTTTTTTTTTGCGGATGTTGTTTGTTGAGGGGAAGAGAAGAAGGCATGATGCCTGACAGCGCCTCTGCCCCTACCCCCGAATTCAGTTGAACAGCTTAAAAATACATACACAATATAGATATACGAAAACAATACAACATCTGTCTCGCCACGTAGCAGCAGCAACAATTATTGAGAATTCATACAGTATCAAATACATGGAATTATAATCATAATGCAATATTCATAAAAAGAGTATTTATGTATATAAACCCAATTTTAAACACCATGTGGTGACACTACAGATATACAAAGAGAAAACACAAATAGACATCGGTCTGTACATACAGAAAAACATTTAAACCAAGCCTACATGCCTTATATAACAACAAAGAAAAAAATTATATCGCCAAATTTTATTAAGATTATATTGTCTTAAGGAAACAAAAATGCGATATCACTGCAAACAAGGGAATGTCTGCACTCTTGTTTTAATCTAAAAAACCTAGGAAAGACACCAAAACCTTCAGTTAGAAACTTGTTTCCGTTTAATTATTCCGAAAGAAAATTAAAACATCCGTAAAGCTTGGAAGTAGCTGACACGCAGTCTATCTGCGGTGTGTGTGTGTGTGCATGTGTTATTTTTATTCTTTAAAGTGATGCGTTTGTGTTTTGTTTCGCCACCTCCTCTTGACAGAAAGACTTTACATAAAATGTATTGTTAAAAAAAAAAGGCACCGGTGGTATAAATCGTGCAGCGAAGGCCTAAATTATCAGGCTGAAACGATCACATCATTGCATCGCAATTTATGTGCATAGTATTTGAATACAAAATTGACGTACTTCTTCAAAAGCATGTTCCCAAATGGTGAAGGCGCGAACACCACGTCCATGAAATATTTTCTCTAGAATCAAAAACCAAACAAATAAAACGTATTTGCACTCCTCAATTTTTAATACAAGGTCAAATCCCCCGTCGACTACATTGCCATCGATCTTACGCTATCCTTCTCGGTCAATCTTTTCACGTTAAACGTTAGCGTGGACATGTCCAACAAAAGCGTAAACAATGAGTGAAGGGATCGCTCGTATAAGACTGTTTTATTTATGCAGTCTACCCTGGTGCGCCAACCGATTACCCATTCAGTTCCGGCGTAATGTCGCTCACGGGCAAATATACATATGTAATGTGCTACGAGTAATCGATTACTATTTTTACTAACTTACAACAACTTCGTTCACTTTTGTGGACAGGAACAAGGACAGTCGGTGGCCAAACGAGAGCTTGTCTTTAAAGACCTCCAGTGCTGCCTAACAGGGAAAAGGCTGTGCTATGACTAAGTGCAAAAATGTTCCAAAATCCAGAAAAATTTATGATTCAAAAACATTAACTTCAGCAAAAACATCAACAAAAAGAAAGACGTTTCGCCACGGCCCCTCTGCCTGGCGTTTACAAGAACATTGGCGATAAGTCACCGACTGGCCTCTCGCCACATTTGCGCCAGCACATACTGAAGATGCCATCTCTATAGGTGACGAAACAGCTGTATTTTTGTTTATGTATCTAGCATATGTTAAGCTGGAGCAACCGTTTTTGATCAGTACGACTAAAGATCCATGTTTACGGATAAATAAAAAAAACAATTAAAAGCAGTCGCCGGTAAAATTTTCATGAATTCGGATTTATCCTATAAACTTCGATTTCGAAGTCGCATGTAAAAAATCAGGCGTATACGATTCACGTACAAATGATAATGGTGCACGGTCAATAGTCCTGACAGGGTACCTCAGTTTCCTTTCAAATCTCGGACGATTAAAATAAAAGTAGGCTTAACCAAAACCACCTAATAAAAAAGAAATGTCGTACGGAACTACACGTTACTTACTGCACCGCCTTTCAAAAAGTATGAAGCTATAAATACCTAGGCGTAACATTTTTTTAACTCACTTAGAATACACTATAGTGGCTAGCGCTTGTAAATCTTTAGGACATATTAAACGCAACCAACCTTGCGTGAAACTTACTGCGTATAAAACTTTCGTCAGATCAAAATCAGACCACGCTAACTTTACTTGGTGGCATCATCAAGTATGCCTCATTAACGGGTTTTGTCATTAACTGAAAGAACTAAACTTGCTCGTCTTATCACGTTTCGCAACATCTACGATTCCTTGTCTTTTTTCTTGGCAACTACTTCACCCGCTTTCTCGCATCATTTTGCGTCGTGACTACGAATTAAAAGTAAATCCGCTAATCGCGAACACTAATATATTTTGAAATTCTCCGCTTTCAGGAGGTATCACTGACTAGGATAACATTCCCGAAATAATCGTACTCGAAACTAATCAGGCTAAATTCTGTGATCTTTGCAAGGCATGTGCGTGTTTTTCTTTAATAAAATGTTTTTTATTACCGTTTTTCACAAGTGTTATCATTAGTTAAAATATTTATTCGATATCACTTTTTTCAGGCCTGGATTTTTATATGACCTGTATAATATGTATCTTGCTCATCATTAATATTACTGTTATTCGATAATATACAATGACAAGTTTTTGCACTAGACCCCCCCCCCTTCATGTAATGCACTTCATGAAAGTGCTTTTGAGGATTATTAAACTGAACTGAATTCTGAACCTAGAAGATGAGACCTGTGGCGTTCTTACCTATGGAATTCTCATAGGATGATGCGGCAATCTTATTAGTTTCGAAGTGATGACAAGCTGTCCGGAACTCGGGCCACGTCCCACGTTTCTTCAACTCTCGATTACTCTATCTGGTATATGCTGCTCAATGTGGACAACTAAATTTTGTCGAAATACAAAAAGGCGAGGAATAGACGATGCTCATTACGTATATACCTTCTCGTTTCGTCAAAAAATCATCTGTCCCCATTAACGTGTTTTTTGATGCTTTTAATTGACTGCTTGAGGAGCTTTAGCTGCTGAAGTCCTTTACATCGGCAGCTTGACAGTTTCGAGTGTAAAGGCACCGGTAAGCAAGGGAACCATCGAGCAGCCGTGGAAATTGGTGAGAGGACGTTTCCGAACCTGGCCGTCATAAACAGAAATGAACTGGCGTGCAATAGTCTAGAAAATCTGTAAAACGCCGTGTGAATTTAAATTATACCGCATCAAATAATCACGAGCGTAGATGACCATGTGGAATGCAGGGTTCCTTGTGATGTCTACGCTGGGAGCAGCCTGCCGACATATCTGCCTCGCCTGTACTCGTCCGTCTGTGTATCGTCCTTAGTTTAATGTTGTACACGCTACTACGACAAATGTGAATGCTATTTGATAACTTTATCTTATTACGTTTTAGGCCCAATCACTTAGTTTCGAATTAACACCCTTTCATATGTAGCAGTTGTACTCCCCCCCCCCCCGGGTTTCCTTTGGCAGCAGCGCGTCAAACATAACCATTTGTTAGTACTTGCCCAGTGCTTAAAAAAGACAAGCAAAGCAAAGACCACATGGGTCTTCGGTTGAATGAATATCACAGGGGTAAAAAAACGGTAAACTTTGGTATGTAAAAATACTCATTGTAAAAGCCGAAAGCTTTTTTTTCTCAAAATGAAAACCGAAAAATGTGGGCCAAATTAGAAAAGAAAATCAAAACCGAAAAAGCAATCCCCAATGCTTTTTCTTTTTATGCAGCGATTTAATGTTATCAGTGTGTATGGCGAACTTTATTATAACATGGGTTATGAGTGTCCAATGTTTCAATCTCTTGAATCTTATTTAGTTGTTAAATTTATTGTGATTATAGTTCCCTGTTACGGACTCTCCTCATGTACCGTAAAATTATACACTAAAACAGGGGACTCAAACACGCGGCCCGCGTTGTGGGCCGCGTGTTTGAGTCCCCTGTTCTAGTGCATAATTATACGGTACAGGAAAGCCACTAAACAAGGAACAGTCCCCTGTTTTAGTTTGAGCCCCGGCTCTGGTTTGAGTCTCCTGCTCTAGTTTGAGTCCCCTGCTCATCACGCGGCTGCGAGCCCACGTTCCCATGCATCGAGCGCAACATGCGCCATGAATAATAGTTTTATATCGTCGATTCATTTTCGCTCGAAAAAAAGTTCTGCTCATATACCGTGTTCACGCACTTTATTCTATTCTGTTTTCTTCTCTATATTTGCTTCTCAGCTCTCTTATGTAAATTAACCGAACCAGCAATACCACTCTTAGTGCGAGCTCTTTGCTCAAGAAGGCACCTGGGCTGCACGAACTCTCGCTCATCAGAAGCAGCTGCCAAAGATAGAGCAACGATATCGGGCTTACAGCTGCCAGACAATAGCTTTAAAATACAAGTATTTTCTCGTAATGCTGCTATAAAAATCGTCAGGCAAGCAAAAACTGTCCTATGAAGAGATATTTTTATGTCTGTTCAGCCTAGTGGATTTTGCAACAGGCAAGGACAGTGTGCTTGCTCTCATTCTATAGAAAACCGCCGTTGGTGTTTTAAATATTGTTCTAACATCAGGTACAAGGTAGTCCCATATGTTAATAAAAGCTGAAGGTGGTAAAATGATGAGCTTAAAAAAGCAGAGGGCACAAGTTTTCTTTTCTACAAAATCACTGGGGTGGCGATGCGGCAGTCGGCTGCTTCGCAACGTAAACACCACTGCTGCTTGCTTGTTGCTTTTTTTTTCGTTTGTTTTTTGTCCCAAAATATAAAAATGTTGCAGCCCCCCCCCCCTTTTCCTTTGTTGGCCATAAATTTTTCAGGAGTGTGTTATCTGGCCCCCACATTCGAATCAGTTTGAGATTACTGCCCCATTGAGTATAGAGGTATGCACGTGGTTTTGAGTAAGAAAATTGATTGTCAACAGTTATGTGTATTGGTCTTCTTTCACATCTGCGCAAAATGCCGTTCTGACATTTATTCTCATCTTTCTCCTCTAACTGTTTAGTTCTTTTTCTTCTTTCTGTTTTTTTTTCTTAGTTTGGCGTGTTTGAAAGTATTACAGTTCTATAGTAGGTTTCTACTTGTGCTCTCCTTAAAGTACTATGGCAACAATGTGAAAAGGAACTGTTAATCTTTTTTTTTCCAGTTCCACGGCTCTCATACCTTCGTTAAACCTCAACATGTCAAACTGTAGTGGTTTGGGAACTAATCTTTCCGTTCTAGCCCTCGTCGGGACCACAACATGTTTTAAAATTTTTAGGTACGCAAAAAATAAGGAGGAAGCCTGTTCACCTTTATATTGTTGCCTACGGTATACGTTCCTGGAGCGTGTACTTGTGCTTGAAATATTTTATCTATGCTTCGTTTAAGCCTAAGTTCAGACGCAGCCGATGCTACGAGCGCGAGCATGTGACCCTGAACAGTCTTGCACTGCACGAGTGCGTGTACTTGGCAGGGACGCTGAAAGCCCGGAGCTTGCTCTTGTAGCATCGACTAAGTCTCGACTTACGCTGAAATAGAGCATAATACTTTTCAGGGAAAATACAACACCTGACCTGGAACTACATTTCCCAAAGGCGGTCTTGCTAAATTTGCATCACAAAACGATGTTCGGGGAAATCTAAACTTTTTATAAAACAAAAATAAAAGACGGTGACAAATCTCTGTTATGGAAAAGTAGAGCGAAGCTCTTGAGGTACTTTGATTTTGCCATAACCGTGCGAAAGAATTTGAGGAAGAAATATCTATATGTACAGATATAAACCTCGTATTCCAGCGTACATAATATAAAAAGTTACACTAATGCGGTTAGTGCAGGTGAGTATACGGCCAGGGGGACATAGTATAAAGGGCTATATGTAACCATCAGTAAACTAATTAATTAAAATTCGTTAATCAACTTTTTAATTAATGAAAATAGACATATGGTTTTAATTAGAAGCTTGCTCAGCGCCATCGAAAATCACTACATCAACTCTCTTTAGAAGGATATAACGCAGGGGCAGTATATTACAGCGTCCTGTAAAAACGCTCAATTTAGACGCGTTTCTAGGTTTCGATTGCTTCATCGGAGCGCATCTCTGCGCCCGCGGTCCTACTCCCCAGTGGCTGAGACGCGCAACACACGTGCGCCCGACTTCCCTCCATGCTACGAGGGAGGCGAGGGGTGGCTTCGCGCCGCGACCGCCCCCTCGCGGCAGGACCGCGGGCGCAAAGATGTGCTCCGATAAGCAATCTAAATCTGGACACGCGTCCAAATTGAGCGTTTCTAGGGAACGCCGTAATATACTGCCCCTGCATTAAATCCTTCTAAAGAGAGTTGATTTAGTGGTTTTCGATGACGCTGAGCAAGTTTCTAATTGAAACTATATGTCTATTTTCATCAATTAAAAAGTTAATTAACGGATTTTAATTAACTATTCGACTGATCGTTACGATTAGCCCCTATACTCTGTCACCCTGGCCGTATAACTCACCTGCACAAACCGCATAAATGTAACTTTCACGTTTTTTTTTTAATCTGTTAATTAAAAAAAACACCCTGTATATAAAGTGGCGAAGGTTTACATATCCTTCCGTTGATATATAGGCAAAAGTAAGGTGCGCAGACACAGCAGCCGAAGGAGGATAAAAATAAAATCTAATTTAATGGCGAAAAAAGTCACGCAAGAAAAAAGGGTGAAATGCCGAAAAAAAGTTGTATTAGTTTACAAAAATAATGAAGGCTAGGCACAAGAACGCTAGCTACGCGGGAAAAAAAAACTTGAAAAAAGACGGAATAAAAGTCAAAGTCAAAACACAAAAGCATACAAAACTGAATTGTTAAATGGAAAAAAGAATAAATAATTAAAAATAAAAAATAATAAAAATAAAAATGAGAAAGGGGCCTAACGTCCGTCCTTTTTCAAGTTTCACGTCAGGCCCTGTCTTATTTTTATTTATTATATATATATATATATATATATATATATAGTGTGTATGTATATAAATTAATTAATTATTTATAATACTATTATTTATATAATAAGGAGGAGGGAGCGTACGGGGGACCCTCGTCCCCTCTCCCCCCTCCTCCTCCCCCAGTTTCCCCGCTAAATTTAGAAGGAAAATTGACGCCACGTGACCTCAACACCAATTCGATGGCCCCACTAAATTTAGCGGGTAAACTGATTTGGTGTTGAGGCCATGGGACGTCAGTTTTACCGCTAAATTTAGCGAGGAAACTGAATGCGCAGTGCTGCATTATAGGACGTCACGGACCTACACACCAATTCAGTTTCTCCGCTAAATTTAGCGGGGATTTTAACTGATGTAAAGGTCTTTGATGTCCTATAATGCAATACGTGTGGTTACGCCGACGGCGACGCCGACGCCGCGAAAACTGAGGAACTGGTTACGCCGACGCCGCGAAAACAGGGGAAGAAACGCCTAAAAACTACGCTCTGAGAAAAAAAAGAAATAAACACGTTTGTGTTTTTGGCTTTTCCGCTACTGCACACCACTTATCGCATGGAGTAGAAGTTTTCTGTGTGCACCAACGTCTTGCAACGCAGTGGCAAATGGTCGCCATGTGAAAGCGCACTATTGCCTTTCAAGACCTTAAATGGTCAATTTTATAGGACAACTGATGGCGACTCTAAGATCTGAGAAGGTATGTGGTTATACCTTTAATCTGTTTAATAGTTCGTCAACGAGATGACACAAAACGAACTATTCTGCGACCACGCGACCATTTTTGATATTCGCCGCCATTACAGAAAATAATTGACGTACCCCCGATTCCGCACTCCAGTTCCCCTGGCCTCCAACAACTGGAAAAACGCTGCCTAGAGTAACGCAACAATATCATAGAAGATTGTGTGCTAAAAAGTGATTACTTTACTTTGTAAGTACATTAAATTTATAGTCCTTTACTTCATGCAAATATTGTGCCGGTGTACTAATTACCTTACCTGAAGTACATAAACTTTAAGTTACTTCGTCTTTGACTTCAAGCGATTTTTGTATGTACATTACCCAGTACTGATGTGGATGCTGCTAGCCAGGTCCTACGTGCAAGAACATACGTACTTATCTGGGCCCGTGCATGCATAATGTAGCTATTGGTTTTGAGTTTGACTAATACAATTATTTTTACCCCAACAAATGAAGAAGATTGCAGGAGCCGCAGACTGGAGGGCTTTGGGAAGAGCCGCCAGAAAATCCTCCAGGCAAGTGCAGCACATATAGACCTGTACGTAAAAGTTTAGGAATGAAAACAGTGCCAAGAAACGACGGACAAGTCAACGGCATGAACAGACAGAGCGCAATTTACTTCGATTAACCAGCCCACGTCTACACCACGTATTTATACTTTCACCGCGCCATCAGGCGGTTCTCTGGGGACGATAATCAAATCAAGTCAGAGGGACTAACTGTAGCGAAGCGCGTTAACATTAAACGAACTCTAGATATTCAAATGCTGTTTACGCAACCCCCCCCCCCCCGGTCCCGTCTTTTCCATAAGGAGATTTCACGTGTTTCTGGCGGAGAGATGATAACGCTTCTTGCAAGATTGAAATCGAATGCTTTTAAGCCACGGATGCCAAGAAAAAATGCTACAAATTTGTTCCTATTGCACGGAAAAAAACTTTAAAAGGAATTTTGGAGACTTCTCAAAAAAGCAACACGAATGAAGACAACTACCGCTGGTGCATCGTGAATTAACGTGCAAGTAAATGGGAGCGTCGCGGAATTTGCATGACAACTCCCAAAAAAATCGTTGCCCTCTTTTCCGTGCTTTTCTCTAATTTAATTTTGTCATTCTACCTTTTCATTTTTACGATATGCTTAGGCCGGGTTAACGCATGTCAGCTCGTAGCGTGGAGCGAACACTTTCGCTGCAGAACCTCCTGGGTTCGATCCCCACCACATGCCCATTCGAACATGGATGAGCTTCGTACCGGCACGCGTTCGTGTAATCACTAATCCGTCAAGCACGTTAAAGAGGCTAGGTTAGCGGTCGTACTACACCGACTAAATTTCTCATCTACAGCTGAGAGACAGGTCACCCGTTAGGGGCGCACCAACTTCAAGGCAGTCTAAGCACACGAGCAACACAATTTTCGGCCCGCAGCATGTCGTTCCCTCTTCTCTCCCCTGAACAACCCAGGCTGTCGGAGAAGAGAGGAAGGCGGAACTCTCCTCTTACTTACCCAGACCCTCTTTTGTGCGTCCCAGATGCCGTTTATCTCGCCATTTAAAATTCGCCCGTCACTCAAAATTCCTACAAAAGCGGCTTTCCTCACTCTCCCGCCCTTGGCTTTGACCGCACTGCTCGCAACTAGTGAGATAGCGTACAGTCACGTGCACAGCTCCGACGCGCTGACTGGCTCACAGGGACGGTAACCTTCACCGTTTGCCGAGTTACGCTGAGACGAACACGCGGTTTTGACGTCATGCCGTTACGGTGGCGCTGCTGTCGGCAAGGCGCAAGCGCAGAGTCTTCACCTCGCGCGAATCTGGTTTCTGCGCACGCGCAATGCCCATACCTAATGGCATGAGGGAACAGAAAAAAACTAAAATAAAAACTAATCATTTTAAATTTAAAAACCCACCGTTTCCAGGCCAGCTCGGCCCCTTGATCACGGATTTATTTATTTATTTATAAAACCGATAGCTCGTGTTGCGGAAAAGCCGGCGTCGGTGGGACAGGAAAAACCCGGATCGGTCGATGGGGTCATGACGTCACAGTCACATGACCTCGCGCGGGAATTTTAAATAATCCACAACGCTAACGTGAAACGTGACGTCACGTGTGGAATGAAATTGATTGAAACATGACATGTAATGGAAGGTCGCCGAATGTCTCAAATTATTTCACTTTATAAAGTTATTCATTTGCCTTAAAGAGAAATAAGACAATTTTAGGCGTAATTGCAACTCACTACTCTTCGGTTGGGAGTCAGACATGCTACCGACTAGGCCACGTAGACATGCTCTCACGGCTTGGGAAGGAGCGGGAAGTTTATAAGTCTAGCTGTCGTGTTCCAATCTTAAAGGCGAGGGCTAAGCGTCTTTCCGTATTTCTTTTTTTTACCCCAGGGCATTATGCATTACTGGGGGGAATGGGAACAGTAGTAATAATATTACAAAAGGAGCAATATATACAATACTTAAGCAACAGTGAACATGAAATTGGTAGTTAATGTACAAAACATTCGTGGTCGTTAATTGATGCGAGTGATATGGGTAAGCGGTTCCAGCCTTGGAGGTTCTGGAAGTAAAAGAGTCATAAATAATAAAAGAGTCATAGAACTTTGTGACGATGTTCAAGGCGTGCTGAAACAAAGTAAGGGGATTATTAGTTATGATTTGAGCTCAGAAATATGGTGATAGATTTTATGAAAAAGACAAATACGTTAAAATTTCGACGACGTGCGAGGCTTGAGAGAAACAAACTATATTTCATTGATGTTACGCTCGCGGTGCGGTTATAGCTGGCCAGTATGAAGCGTGCAGCTCCGTTTTGAACACCTTCAAGTGAATCAATGAGGTAAATGGTAGAGGGATCCCAGATGGAAGCTGCATACTCTAGCTTGGACCTACCTAGTGTTTTATGAACAAATAGTTTTAATGATAATGAGGCGAGATAAAATTTACGTTTGAGAAAGTCAAGCATTCGATTGGGATTGTTAGACGCATAGTTAGTTTGAAGTTTCCAGAAAAGTCAGTACTTAAGATGGCGAGAACAACAAATTAAGAAAAATAAAAGTACCGACCAACCACAACCATGCATTCCAAACTCTGGCCCTCCAGGCAAATCAACACGGAAAGCACGCTACCAAACTTTGTAGCACTTGGGGCAATGTGCACACCAAATTTTGCTCTCCCGTTTTAATCAAACTTTTCACCGCGAGGCACGCGGGAACAATACATTAACCCGCGCAGCGTCGTTGGCGGACAGGCGACTTGAAACTGCAGCGACTCCGGAGAGAACGAGCTCTCAGGCGCTCGCATGGTTGATGAGCTCTTAGGCAAATTGATCGCCGCTGCGGCGGGCGCGTATAATAAAAGCGTAGGTGTGCCCAGCAGCGGAAGCACGTCTGCAAAATCTCCGCAACAAGGGATAGTGAGAACAAACGCACAAAAAAGCCCGGCGAGGTAATCAATTTGCCTGGACCAATACCGCCGTCGCCCGGTGCCGTGCTCGTATAAACAATGGCATATTGCGACCATTATTTCCGAGTGATAACGGTGGCGCCCCACGTTGGCTACGGGTCTTCATCGCCGCGGCAGGTTCACATGCGTCGTTAGTCCGTGTATCTACGGAGAAGCACCTGCGGCGCCGATCCGCAGCCTGCACGCGCCCTAGACTTTAGCGAAAATTCTCCCCACTGTTCGCACGTGCCTTGTTTTCATGACAGGGCGGTGGAGGTGGCGTGCACGTTCGCGAATTTAACACCCAGAATAAACGGCCTAAATCTGCGGACGCGAGGAGCGAAGCACAACTTGCCACGGGAAAGCTCTTTTCTTTTTTTAATATAATGCGCATGCATTTTGTGAGTAAAGTTTCTGGCATAAAAAAAGGAAAACGTTTATAAACTACATGATCCATATCTTTTTACGCATAGCATTTCGAGTGCCACCTTTTACCGCTTTCTTCCCCACGACGCCTAAGGAACGTCATTTGGAATGGTGTCTCGACGTTCTATGAACGTCGTTGGTAGTCCGGATGTCGTAAACACACGTATCATAAACGTCGAGGGAGGACGCAACGGCCCACTGAGACGTGCATGTGACGTGTGACAAACGTCATTGGGAACGTTCCCTCGACCTTCTGTGCACCTTTTCTCGCGGACATTTAAAGGTTTTATCGACGTCGAAGGAAGGTAACGTCCGGACCTTCGACGTTGTACGACGTCAGGTTACAGACGTCTTCGACGTTCTTTCGACGTTTTCTTCACGTTTATGTGCTGTTTGGGATGTGGCTGCTGCATCACGCTGGACAACCCTGCAAAAGAGGCTGACGCTGCAAACTTGAGCACGTTGACGGATCGCACAATCGCTGAAGATCTGATTACAACCACTACCATCGCGCTGCCTACTCTGCCAGCTTCAGCTACAAAAGCCAGCGCACGGCCAGAAAATCTCAGAAAGGTACGCGTTCGACCCTCCGACGGTGACGGTCACAGACGTTGCTGCGTGGTTTATGTACGTCGAAACTAAGCTGTTTCAACCTAGACTCCTCTCACAGTCAAGCCACGGGGGCACGCACCCGCCCAGGGAGCAAAGCATCGCAGGATAGCCCTCGGGGCGAGGGGCAGCTCCTCGCCATGAGTGTCATCCACGTTAATTCCTCGGGATCAAACGCACCATCCTCGGTTGCCAAACACCAGCACAGTGGCAGCAAGAAAAGCACTTCCGGCATCTCCATGGAAACAGGGAATGAAGACGACATGGCTTCAAAGGCAGCTGCACCGTCTTTCCGTCCAGACAAGGAAGGCTTCGAAGTAGCCGTTTCAAGTACGAAGAAAAATAAATGGCGCCGGAGCCAGGCGTTATACCAGTCAAGGTACGGTTTGCAGCCCACCCACTCCTCCCAAAACGTACGTACACCGTACTGCTCGTGTTTGCTTTACGCCCCCTGCTACTGACGCCAATCTGCGAAACATTAAGGCCACGGTCCCACTGAATGTGGCAGTTTAGGTACTTTTGGTAGGTCATTACTCATCTCCTTTTAAGCACTGTTTTGTGGGATTGATGTCATTCGAAAGGCAATGCAATCCTCTTTCATTTGATATTATGTATGTATTGGTTTATACTGTTCATGCGCATTTGTAGCGTTGTGAATATGATGGCGCGGACCCTCACTTGCTCCGCTAATTCATGTTTTATGAACGATTCATTAAAGATAACACGGTTCCAATAGAGCAGTTTTGTTAAGATGATGTCGGAGCAGAATGTAACGGTATACTTTTTTGGTATTTGCACTACTTTGTTTTTTACAGCTCTCCAAATATTGCCCTAAAATTGACATTTTTCAGCACAAATATACTTTTAATGGCAAGCGCTAGGGCAATGATATTAGCTACAGATGTAGTGATTATAATTGGTAATATGCAGAAAAAAAATTAATGTTGTGTAATTTTTTTTGTTTAGATATTCTATATCAAATGTAGCACTTTTTTGTGCTTCGAGTCATCGTAATTCAAATGCCGCTGAGTAAATAATTAAACTATGGTAAAATCGTTTATAACATTTAGAACTACAATAGTTGCCCAAGAGGTGGACGGTGGCTTTTTTTATTTTCAAAGTCATAACGCTCCGGGAGCCCTTCAAACTTACCTGTTTTTGACGCACATCTTTTTTGGACATCAAACAGATTTATTGGCATCTAATAACATTTATTCTATAGAATAGATATACATTGCGATGTATTAGATTTTCCCAATGATCTTGCTTTGGTTTCTTGATAGTTGTAGAGCTTAGCTAATTTTAAAAACAATTAAAAACTGTTTGGGTGTTTTGTTGTGCTACCTGGCGGATGGCAGACAAAACTGCTGATTTCCAAGTTCAAACAATTTTCGAGGGCGGCGTTGGCGTCTGTATCATCATCAATCTCCGTGCCGTTTCACCTTCACATTTAGAAAATATATTTGAAGATTTACTATCGATAAATGAACGGTTTAAGTACTGGGTCAGGTTAATAAATCTAAGACAAATAATTACACAAGCGTAGCGTGATGTAAAGTGTTCATTATTCGATATAATTGAAATCAATAAACGATAAAGACGAAGAGGGAAAGAATACACCCGAGTTCACTTCATGCCTAGAGTCACTAAATGAGCTGCGTTTAAAGTATCGGCACTCCGTTCCCCAAAATTGTTTTGGGCGCCGCCATTTCGGGTCTTGCGCAGAGCAAACACAACTGCCGATCGTCATGATCCAAAAGTGCAACATCCTCTGCATTAGATGCGGTGCTAGGAAGCTGATACAATATTGCTAGGCTCTGTCGCGGGTTGTTTAAACATTCGTGGAGGACGGAAAAGCGTTTCCTGTGATTTTAGATAAAGCTTCGGATAACTGGCAACCATGATTGTAAGCCACAATATGGCCAAGTGTCGTTACTCTGAAGCATAGCTAATTTACTGGCACTAGCGGGAACAATGAGGAAGAGGCAGGTGTCAAAAGGTAGTGGCTTGTGGAATCCACGGGGCTCACGTCATGGACCCTCCAGGTATTACAAGCTTCTTGAACAAGGGCATGAATAGTGTCATTAAATAAGCTACGCTTCAGAGTAGCGACACTTGGCCATATTGTGGCTTAAAATCATGGTGTCCAGTTATTTGAAGCTGTATCTGAAATCACAAGAAACGCTTTTCCGTCCTCCACATTAAACAGTTTGCGACAAAACAAAGCAATATTACATGAGCTTCCTAACACCGAATCTAATGCTGAGGAAGTCGCAATTTTGAATCGTGACGATCGGCAGTTGCGCCTGCTCTGCCGTTGGCTCTGCACAAGCACCAAAATGGCGGCGTCCACAACACTGTCGAAAAAGAGAGTGCCGATACTCTAAGCGCAGCTCATTTATTGGCCCTACTTCCCGCGAACCTCCTTTCCCCTGACTGAAACTGAAACTAAATATGAATAATACACCATTATTATAGCTTATTTAGTTTTAACCACCTACACATAATGAGAGGAGGAAGCGGCCGGGTAGGAGAAACGCGGGTTTTATGTGCGACAGTTTCTGATCAACGTTAGTTCTAACCGTCTCAAAAGAGAGAACGCGCGAGCTTGCGCTGGTTAAAAAAAAGACGGTAAAAAAAAAAAAAGAGGTGACACGCTGTGTTCTTTGTCATTGTGCGTCTAATTGCAAATTGTTGTGTGTATGTTTATACAGCCGGAAGTTAGTCTGCCTTAGTGGGCGTCTGGTGTCTCAGGTGTACATGAGCAATTTAGCCAGTGCGGTACAACCGCAAACCTGGGGTCTTTAACGTGCACCACGCAGTAGTGATACACGACCGCACGCCGGTATGATGCTCTTCCACATCGAAACGGGCAGGGGCGGGGTGGGTTCTGCAGCGCGAGCTTTCGCTCCACGTGTTCCGAGCTGGTGTGCGCTAGACATGCACTCGGCCACCGATCGCCCCCCCCCCTTTTATAAGTATTTGAAGATCGACGATGGACGTCGATCGTCTCGAGGTAATGTAACGTAATAACATTATATAATTAATAAACATATTGAAGGACTGAACGACTCAATTTTTCAATTCTTGAATTGTAATATGGCGGTAGCCTATTGTACTTACTGTTGATAAAGAGCAATTTGAGGTGACGAAGTAATGATTAAATTATCAGGCTCTATAAGGACGACGATATTAGTGGGTGTCGAACCACAACGTACAGTGCCAGACTTGTTTCAAGTATCGTGTACCCAAAGACCTTTCTTCACCCGCAACAGAATATGGTAGAATCAATGAGGATGCTGCTTTACAACTGTACGTGGAACAGGAAAACTGCAATGTGCAGAAGTGCGGCTTATTCGTTAATATAAAGTACGGATTTCTAGCAGCATTCCCTGATTGACTACTTGGAACAAATGGCCTCATTGACGTAAAGTGTCCCCGTCCCAAAAGATTCTTGAAGACTACTGAAACCGCAAAGGAGTATGAGGCGAAAAATAAGAAATAGGAGCCTGGTGTGAAAGGTCCAAATCACCACCATAGCCTCTACTACCAAATACAAGGGCAGTTACACAATACACAAAGAGAGTTTTGTTATTTCGTTATATTTACACTCAAGGGCATTGATATCCAACGTCTTCAGAGGGATGACACCTTCTTTTCAACCAACATAGAGCCTTTTTTACTCAAGTTTTACATGGAAGGCCCGACTTCCGCTGAAATTCCTCACGTACACAAGTTGTCCGACCGAATAATCTGCCATTACTCCCGATCTGGGAGTCTCTCGATCTTCATTCATGGCCATAGTATCATATGAGATCGAGCGGTGTGGCTCTTCGTCCGCCGAATATATTGTTTCGGCGGGTGTTTTTACCGTGTAAAATGAAGCCGTCGCGTGCTGCTGGAACAAGAACCTGGCGATTCTTCACTGAACTGCTTCTTCCGTAAGCTTCAATTAAGAGGGCTTTTTTCGTTTCGCACACCCACTGTTCTGCTTGCCCGTTAGTTGCAGGATGGTATGGTGCACTAATGTGATGCCTGATGCCATTTTTTTTTTTGGGGGGGGGGACTTGTTTATTTTATTTGAAGCAAGATTTGGCGCGTTATCAGAGAAAAGTATTTTTGATAGGGCAAAAGTAGGGAAAAGAGAGCGTAGAACGTCTATGACGCGTTTTTACGTCGTGGCAGGCATCGTGTAAACTTCCAACCACTTAGAGTACGCATCGACCATGACTCCGCAGATGCGGATACGTTTCGCCACCCACAGAGTGAAGAGTGGATCGTTTTCAGTTACAGTTCATGATGGCGCTGGACTCGAGGAAGCCTTCGACTCTTTCCACAAAGTTAGCTGATGTGCCAGCACTTTTGTCGAAAGTGGTAAGTGTTCGAAACGTCGACAACGTCGGTAGCCACGTGCTGTGCTTGACCCTGGACGCTTACCATTCGCTGAGAAGAAACTTGCTTGTTCGTCTGCCACGATTCGTCTGATATCAGGTCATCACCGCTACTCCATCTCCCGACAAAGCAGGTCGTCATTGTCCGCATGTCCATAGTTAGCAATCACGTGAACTTATAAATTCCCATACGCTCATAACTTGCCGTCGCTAAACGCCGTTCATTCATAGCGTGTTCATTGCAAATAAACGTCTTCCTATTTATTCTGATGGTTTTCATCATACTCCTCCTAAGCTGTACTTACATTATATCGGTACTTTCGAAAATATTGCAACGGCGTTTGTTTTCTGGGAACTATAATGTAACAACCTTTACAAAATCTTCCGGATCCCATGAAACACAATATTTCGTTATGTCACTTTTCGGTCGTCATTATAATGGTGAGGTAAGTACCGTAAATTGCGAAGCAGTTTACTTGACGTCCGCTTCCACTGGTGCCTCTGAAGATTGAGTCTACTGAGCTTTGCATCCCTGCAGAAGTTTTCATTGAAAGAGTATTGACACGTCAATCAACACTTGATTCCTTCTTGGTAAGATTTATTGCGAAAGCCCATGACAACCGCCGAACCGCATCTCCCTATATCAGAGAACAATTTATACAAAGCCTGACATTCTCGCATACATTCGTTTGCTGGGCCACGCTATTGAGCCAGCTGAGCACAGCTGGCAGCGGCGCGAGCAAGGCCACGAGGGGAACGTGATGGTGCTCGAGCCATCCCACCGTGAACCAATGTTTCGGCCACCCCACGGGTGCGTGTCGCCATCTATTGGTTGAACTAACGCCTTGTTCAAGATGGCCGCCGTGGGACCGCAGCCTTAGCTGTCTACCCAACTAAACAAAATTTTCTTGGCAAGATCACCATTGTCCGAGTCAACTCTAGGAGGAGCATTATTGCTGCTGACGCAACACCAGAGGCAGTCGCTGTCGAGCTTTTTATCACGAACACTCATGTTGGCATCTCGGTATGAGCTATTCTTCTACCGGAATCGTCACCGATGTAGACACCAGCATTCCAGACGACCAGTTGGCAAGGGTGATCACCTCGGGCATACACGTCACACAGGTTCGTCGTTTGGGCACCAGTACTGCAGTTAAAGTCACCTTTCACAGAGCTACCTGCCGACATCAAGATCGGTCTCGTCCGCCACCAGGTGAAACTCTGTTATCAAGGCGAGCGCGACGCGAGATGAAGTTCCTCCTTGCCCTCAAAAACCTCACAGCCAAAGAGCACCGCTGCTCGGGAGCGAGCCTGCTCGGGCCGCGCGGGCGGTGGGCTCTAGACGTTTGAAAAAGACTCTAAAATATCGGCCCCATGCTGCACCAAGTTCAAGAAAAATAGTAAAAATAAGAAAAAGAACCCCGAAATACGCTCGCTGCCACCCACTACAAACCAACGCCCTGTTCTAGCAAGCATCCTTCAATGGAACACGAGAGGTCTTGGAAACAAGCTCGCAGAACTACAGCTGCATCTACAGCAAAAACCGTATGCGGTACTGGCTTTATGTGAGAGAACGTTACCTAGTGCTGCAGGTCTATCTGGAGACAGGCGGGTGATCAGCTGCTCAAGATCTGACCAGACACGAGCTCGAGCTGATATTTTCGTTCACACACCGGTACCATACTCCATCGTCGACTTTTCAGACATTTCTACAGAAAATTGATGATGTCACCGGTATGAAAGTCAAGCTGAGGAAGTCGGTGCTACACATCGTCAAATTGTATGTCCACCCAGCTGGTCCGTTTAAGGCAGCTGGCACTTTTCATCAAATAAGAAGCGTGTGAAAGAATGGCACAGTCAAACTCGGGGATATCAGTGCACATCACCAAGCCTGGGGCTGTACCCAGAACTCCTGCCGCGGGAACGGCATCCTCAGGGCCGTAGTAGATCACGGTTTCGTCGTGTTGAATGTCGGCTCGCCAACCTATTTCCGTGCGGGCTGCTCACCCTCGGCCATCGACCTCAGCCTTCCCACACCAGAAATTAAAGTTACATGGAAAAGAAATCCCGACACCTTTGACCACTACCCAATAGTCCTAACTGCGGATAACAGCCTGCCCGCGACGCACGTGACTTACAAAGTCGTCAGATGCGACATTTTTCGCGTCAAGCTCTCGCAGAGCCTGGAGTTCGAAGACATATTCCAGAGTGCCAAGAAAGGCCTCGACGCCGCAGCATTGGAAGTTCATATGCCGTCCACCCCAGTGACACCTGATCTAAAGTATCTCAAGGTGCGGGCGGTGCGGAGGGCACAATAAAGATTGACTCGCACTGAATCAGCCGAAGATCGAACCCTGCACAACAGACTAAACTCGGCTCTACGGTGCCACACACTGAACCTGAGAAGATCCTCATACTCATGGCAGCTTTTTCTCTTCTATGTGGACCCGCACACATAAACAGAAGTCATCTGGGGAGTAGTCAGATCCCTTTAAGGACGCAAGGAGACCAACAACTCCTTTGAGTGTGTCGCCCATGCGCGCGGACCCACCACGTCAAGCCCGTTTATAACGAACAGCAGGAAACGCTACGATCAGTTCGATATAGCAATTAGCTCGATATAGCAAAAAACATTTACAACGAACTTCCACGATGAGTTCGTTGTAAGGCGAGAGCTTCTCTTTCTTTCTCATCTCTTCATGCACTTCCACCTTGTAACAACGCGCTGTAAAGTTCCTTTTTTTTTTGCATGCGTGCAGAGTTTGTTTTTTAGCTTACCTCCCCTTCTGAATCGCTTCTCTTCTTGAACAAACGCCTTGGGATGAAAAGATTTTTTTTTCTGTGCGTGCATGCAGAGTGTATTTTTTAGCTTTCTCCCCTTCTGAATCGCTTCTCTTTGCTCAATTTTGTTCGCACCGCGAGCTTTTGGAATTTTCTCTCTTTCCCTCCCCCTTTTTTTTTCTTGGGGAGGGGGGGGAGGGACAGGCTGGAAGACGATTGTATGCGCGTTTTTGGTAGCCTTCCCGGGGCGAAAGAGTTCGATATAGCTGTTCGTTATAACTTATAAAACATACAATTTACATGCATTTTTATTTCAATTTTCCGTGAGTTCGATATCGACAATAATTCGCTGTACGTGGGTTCGTTCTAAACGGGTTTCACTGTATAGCGCAAGTGGCCGAGGACTTAGCGAACTTATTTGCAACGCCCGTCGCACTTAACGATGTCCCGGCGACATCAAAGAGGCCGCAGTAAACCATCTTTTTACACTTGAGGAACAGCAAAACGCATTGAAAAAATCAAACAAAAGGGGTGCCCCCGGTGCAGACGGAGTGGCGGTTCACGCCTTATCAAACTTTACTCCAGAACAGCAACCTCAACTTCTAGCGGCTTAGAATTACATTTGGACTACAGGTGAGCTACCAATCACATGGCGGTCGGCGCATGTCATTCCTCTGCTAAAGCCTGGCAAACCTCCTGAGACCTTAAAGAAGCACTAACGCCCCTTAGGTAGTTTTTTTTTCTTTAACGATGCAAATAGACACGAGAAAAAAAAAGCTTTTACGCGTGCGTGCGCTTTTTTACTTTTTAGCGCCTTTCTCTCCCGCTCCTCACCTCCTCGCTTTCTTTTTATTTGTGACGTCAAATATAATAACATTTAGAAGCTTTGTAGGCTACATTTCTGTAGCATTTAACAACGGCATTCGTAAAACATGTTTTTAACGCCATTGCGAACGCACTGCGGCCCTTCTTCTTGAAATACCGAAAATCGAAGTCCGGTGTGATGTCGGCCCCTGACTTTTTATCCACCCTTTTATCCACATAGCAGAGGATGATCGGTGAGTCGGGGAATCGGACGAAGTGGTCTTTTTTAGGTGCCCGACGACCTTTCAGTTTTCTAAAAGGAAATCGTCAGACGGTCAAAGCAAATGGATTCGGTGTCTGTATCGTAGTTTCGGTTGTGACTCCGTCGGGGCAGCCTTTCACGCAGAACCGTCAAGACGTGGCCCCTCATAAGACCGCTGCGCGTTCTCTTGGACCTCACACCGTTTCAAAGAGTTTGACATTGCTAAAAGGGCCCTAAAAGAACTACAAACCCGAAAGTAAAGGACAGCTCAATATTTGACGTTACTGCACTGGCGCGGATCACGCGGTAACTTCAAATTCGGCATTTGGAAATTGTTTTTTTACTTCAGAAATACTGAACTTCCAAGCTTCGAATTTTGAGGGTAATGGGCAGGCATCGTTTTCAATCGTTTCGGGTAATAACAAACAATACGATTTTTACGTGTCAGTGCCGCTTTAAGTTCATAGCGTCCCTTTTCTGTCATAACGTGCACCGGGAAGGTCATGGAAAGAATGGTTTTCAAGCGAATTCAATGGATCTTAGAATCGTAACATCCTTCCACCTGAGCTCATAGGCTTTCGTCAGGGACACGGCACGGCCGACAGTACTGCGGACCTCACATCTTCCATTTAACACTCCAAGAAGCGTGAACTGCACACGCTGGCCACTTTTCTAAGCATAGAGCAGGCGCTGGATGCCATGCCCCATAGTACGATCCTAGGAAAGCTTCACGAACTCGGCGTTGGGGCCAAGCCTTTTCTCTTTATAACTTCTTTCCTTAGGGACCGAACTTTCCATGTACGCTCTGGCAGCGTGATAAGCACCGCACGACCAGTAGCATCAGGCGTGCACCAGAGACGCTGCATAAGCCCTTTGCCTTTCAATACTGCTGTGATGCGCCTTCCCCATACCGCCCGTGGCATGCGCCCCGCCGTGCATATCTCCGTGCACGCGGACGACGTGTGCGTCTGGTCTGTGGCGCGCGTGGGAGGAGCGCTTGAACTTCGAATGCAGCTGGCCCTTAACCGAATCGCACACCACCTGTGGGACCTTGAGCTAATAGTGTCCAAAACAAAGACGAAAGCCTTAAGGCCCGTTCACACTTTTGTGACATCTTAAACCTGGGTTCCTTAAAACTTCTTAAACCAGAGGACACACTGACGCCATCTATTGGGTAGCAGTATAAACTCAGTGATCCGGCATATTTTTTTATTTCTTTCGCGCATTATCCTTTCTTTCTTGGCTCGAAGAACTTTTGTCAATGTTATAAACGAGCCTTTCTATGAGTATTACGCACATTTGACCTCGGAAATCCCGCAAAACCTTCGCTCTTGTGAAATGCAGTTCCAGGGTCACCGCATAGATGGCGCCACAATGCCAGTGTGTTCCCTCGTCCTCAAAAAATTAAGAAGTTGTAACAGATCTCGTCTCTTTCGGTCGTACTCGGTCGCACGAGTATGAACGGGCCTTTACTAGATAACAGAAAGAATAAAACAGAGAGAGGACGAAACAGAGGCGAGCACATACTTTCAAATCACAACAAAGTTTATTCCATGGACTGTGATCGCCCGTTCCCCTGCGTGTTTCCAGCAAAGAAGACCACTGGCACCAAAGATTCGGATAAACAATCGAGATATTGACAACGTGTAGCGACATGGAATTCTATTCCTTGGAATTCTATTCGATAGCCGTCTGTCTGTCTTGGGGACCCCATGTTTACGCATTGGTAGCGAGCTGCACGTTTCGAAGCAACGTTCTTAGGCGAATGGTTGGCACAAAATGAGGCTGTTCTCAAAAAATGGTATTGCGACTATACAAGGGACTTGTGACAAGCAAGATGATGTACTCTGCACCACACATAAACCCGGCTAAGTCAGTATGAGCCAAGGTGGAACGAGTATACCGGGCTGGCTTGCGGACAGCGTTGTGGCTACCCCGGTTTACAAGTATCTCTAAGCTACTCGAAGAAGCTGGTAGCGATCCTTTGCAAGTCATGGCCCAGAGAGCAGCACTTCAACATTACAGCGAAACGTCGGTTACAAAGCATCAGATTGTTACTAACGGCGACGCGCTTCCTGTTAATTGGCCACCCTACAGAGTCTCTGTGAAAGAGATAGAAGTCATCCAGAAGCAAGTTCAAGAAATGCTGATTGACGACATCATCCAACAATTAAACAGCCCGTGGGCTTCCCTAGTAGTCCTGGTAAAGAAGAAAGACGAAACTCTGATGTTCTGCGTGGACTATGGTTGACTGACTGAAAGCAGTAACAAAGAAGGACGTCTATCCGCTGCCTCACACGGACGACACCCTGGACCGGCTGTGCCACGCCCGGTACTTTTCGTCGATGTACTTAAAGAGCGGGTACTGGCAGATTGAGGTCGACTAACGGGATCATGAGAAGGCTGCCTTCGTCACGCCGGACAGACTGGAGGAATTTAAAGTGATGCCGTATCAGCTATGCACCGCGCCGGCGACTTTTCAGCGCGTTATGGACACCGTATACTTTCAAGCTCAAAATGACAGAGCTGTCTCGTCTACCTCGACGATGTCGTAGTGTTCGCAAGCGACCTTGACGAGCACCTAAGACGACTTCGAGCCGTTCTAAACGCTGTCAAGACTGCTGGGCTGACACTGAAGATGTCGAAATGTCGGTTTGGTTATGGCCAGCTGAAAATCATTGGCCACGTCGTGAATGCTCAGGGTGAAAGCTCTGACCCTGCAAAGACCTATGCTGTAGCTGAACTTCCGAAGCAATCAGACAAGAAGGCCGTACGAAGAATTTTAGGGCTGTGCGCGTACTACAGACATTTCGTTGGCGATTTTGTGAAGATCTCTGCACCACTCACGTATCTGACGAAGGAAAACGTACACTTTCAGTCGGGAAACGAGCAGGAACAAACGTTGAACGAACTGAAGCAAGGACTCCTGTCGCCTCCTATCCTCGGACATTTCGATCTGTCAGCGGAGATGGAGATTCACACGGACGCCAGCAACACCGGACTCGGAGCGGTGCTCATCCAGCGACAAGAGGGAGCAGAGAAGGTGATCACTTGCTCAAGCCGGGCCATATCCAAGGCCGAGCGAAATTACTGAACGACCGACAAGAAGCATCTTGCCGTCTTCTGGGCCAGGGGTCGGCAACTTTTGCAGCGGTGGGCCGAGCCTTCACGAAGCCGACACAAAGGGGGCCGGACGGCGAGTTGCGAAGTGTGTGTGTGTGTGTATGGTGGGGGGGGGGGGTGCAGAGGAAGAAAACGCAAGAAGGTATTGAAGACGTTCTCTGCCCAAGTATGGGGATGAAGGAAAATGTCAATTCGAAGTGCTCCTCGTTAATGTCTAACCCCATTTGAGGCCTAAACTACCCTGTGGTCCTTGAGTCAGTGTGAAAAAGCGACAAAGGGGGGGGGGGTACTTTTCTGGGGTCGTGCCAGGGACAGCATGAAACTGCCGCGGGCCTTGGGTTGCCGACTCCTGGTCTGGGTAATAACAAAGTTCCGTCCGTACTTGTACGGGAGTCCATTTCGTGTAGTCCCAGACCACCACGCCCTCTGCTGGCTCGCGAACCAGAAGGATTCGTCAGGACGCCTCGCCCGCTGGAGACTTCGTCTGCAAGAATTTGATCTGACCATTTTGCACAAGTCCGGCCACAATCATAACGACGCCGACTGTTTGTCTAGGGCGCCAGTTGAATCGCCTACCACCGGCACCGACGACGACGACGACGACACTTTTCTCGGCGCAGTTAGCGTTGCCGACAAGGTAGCACTTCAACAAAACGACCCGGAACTTCGCGCCTTGATCGACCGCCTCGAAGGTCGAGAACCTTCAGTTCCCCGAGTCGTTTCTCGAGACCTGTCAAGTTTAGTCCTTCGACGAGGTGTGCTCTTCAAGACCAACTTCGGGACCAGCAGCCCTGCGTGGCTCCTGGTTGTCTCTACCAGCCTGCCAGGCTAAATTTTTTAAGCATGCCACGACGACCCAACGGCTTGACACCTCGGCTACAGTAGCGTACTCGCCCGGATTCGTGACAAGTACTACTGGCCAAGATTTCCGAAGACCGTCCATCTATACACCCGATCATGTCACCAGTACCAACGACATAAGAAGCCACCAACAAAGCCCGCAGGACTCCTACAGCCGATATCTGCCCCGATTACGCCCTTCCAGAACATGGGAATGAATTTGCTTGGGCCCTTCCTCCGTCGACGTCGGAGAACCGCTGGATCATCGTTGCCACAGATTATCTCACATGATAAGCAGAGACTAACGCCTTTCAGTGGGGAACAGCTGTGGAAGTCACCAAATTCTTCGTCGAGGCCACTTCCCTCCGCCACGGTGCCCCATAAGTCTTGATTACAGATCGAAGGTGATCGTCACAGGAGATCCTTCGGCCCAGAAACACCAGCCATCATCGAACTCCTGCTTATCATCCACAGAACAACGGGCTCACGTTGCGGCTCAATAAGACAATCGCCGACATGATCTCCCTGTACGTCGACGTAGGGCACAAGACGTGGGACACAAGACGTAATGCCGTACGTCACATTTGCTTACAACACGGCTGTTCAAGAGACCACCGGGTTTGCACCATTTAAGCTGCTGCATGGCAGAAAGGTGGCGACCATGCTCGCTCGACTCGATGCTGACCCATGAGCCAGTGGATGACGGAAGCGACGATGCCCATCTGGTTAGTCAGAGAGAAGAGGAAATACGCCAACTTGCCCAGCTTCGGATTTACGATCAGCAACGTGTCGACGCCCGCCGGTACAACCTTCAGCGCCGCGACGTCCACTTCCAGCCCCGGACACAGAGTCTAGGTGCTGACTCCAATTCGTCGCCGCGGTCTCAGCGAGAAACTTTCTAAGCGATACTGCGGACCCTACAAGATCATCCGACGCCTCGGAGATCTCAACTAGGAAGTTCTTCCCGACGGAACGCGGCCGCCTGCAAGACGCCAGGTACGAACCAAGGTGGTGCACGTCGTCCGCCCCGAGCCGTATTGCGATCGATAGAGCTACGGACTGACCAACGAGGTAGAGGGGTTTAGAGCGATCAACTGGCAGCTGAAAGTGACCCCCACCAGGCCGCCACCATGTTGCGCATTTTTGACCACCAGACACGTGACCTCACAGTTTTATGTCTAGGTTTTGACGAAGTACCAGGCACAGGTAATTGTTTGTTGATTTTTAATAACAGTATGCCGACGTGATAAGTTATGTTTCGTTAAGTCCAAAATGTGCTTTGACGACAAAAATTCGGGCAGCTTCGCAATGGCTCCGCCAGATGCCGTCAGCCAGGGTGCTGTCTTTTGTTTTGTTCATTTATCTGAACTAAACACTGATCTGTGGGACTAACAGTATTTAAGAATTAGTTTACCATAATTTTTGCAGCGATCGCCATACAAATCTCGGCTCAGTTTTCCATAAAAGCCTCAGGACTTGGTACGGTCACGTGTCTAGTGTTCAAGATTGTACAACATGGCGGCAGCCAGTGGAGGACGGGGGGGGGGTCACTTTTGCCTGGCGAAGGAGATATCGCCCTAAGCTCCTCTATCTGGTTGGGACTGACTGAGAACTGTAACTACTAATTGTGCCGTTCCTCTTTAATGTGAAAGCCTTAACTGTCACATGGAGCGAACCGATGCCATCAGCTTTGCAACCATGCAAAACGGCACCTTAATGAAACCACGCGCAAAGCTAGCCAGCGGCACCTTTTACACTTCGGTCCCATTGGCTGGCGCACGTCGACGAGGCTCCCATTGGCCGCTGAGCGTCAGTTTGTGTGGTGTCATCTTGGCTGTGTTATCAACTTGTCGCACTGTTGTGTTATCACTGATCCGCGCGTTTTTCGCCTTTTATCGGTTGTACGGCGCGTGTAAATATATACGGCGCACGGAATAAACCAAGGGGTTCGTTCTGCTGAACATGAGAGCTTGAACGATCGCTCACCCGATGGCGCTGCGTGTCCGCGAGGCAGCGGCTCCACCGTTCCACGTCCAAGGTCAGCGCGTTGTGCAGTGCTAGTCAGACTTATCTATAATGCGCGAGCGTGCGGCTTTCTCCGGGGAGCGCTAGACTGGTGGCATTCGCGGAAACTAAGCTAGTCACGTGGCGCAGCATGGAACGGCCCGCTCGAGGGGTGTCCTGCCCACTCTATCGGCTTGATAAGCAATAAGAGTAAAGTGCTTTATGATGTATTTTTGCTTTTTGATGATGACATCGTTGATACGCCTTCATGCTTTAGTTTGTTGATTGTTCGAGCAATGATGTTTGTAAAAAGCGTGCGAGCAGCCTTCCGCGTTCGCCGCCAGCTGATAGAGTGGGCAGGACACCCCTCGACCGGGCCGTTCCATGTTGCGCCACGTGACTAACTTAGTTTCCGCGAACGCCACCAGTCTAGCGCTCCCCGGAGAAAGCCGCACGCTCGCGCGTTATAGACAAGTCTGATTAGCACTGTACGCCGCAGATTAAGGAAGTGAAGAGCGGCGTGCGTGCTTTCGCATTCACAACTCATAAGAAGCGCTTAGGTGTACCTCGACCCTTTTTCTTCTATTTTCCTTTGTGCTGCATCGGAGCAATGATTGTTTTAAAGGGGTGCGAATGCCGCCTGCGTGGCCGAGTGGCAACGCACCCGGCTCTCACGTAGAGGCCCCAGGATCGATTCCCGAGGGCCGCGCAACTGTTATTACTGTGTTGTAATAATGCATCGCTTCTACAACGTCCAAGAAACTTCTGGTTTAGAATGTTCGAAGGCCAGACATCCTTCGAGAAACTCGCACGTCTAGATAAGGCGCTCCGCGTGGCTCTACAAGGTTAGTTCTTCGCCAGTGCTCGATCCCGCCACTACGCCGACATCGATGCTCGCCTACGACGCCTGTTATTTTCCTTATTTTGTTTTGGGCACAAGTACGCCCAATCGAACGTTTAATTTTTCCAGTTATTTGCGGCCTCATGATTTGTCATTCATGACAATATGATGCTGTCATAACGGCATTAATGGAAAAATGGTCATATCCTGATATTTTTTATTGTGAACTAGTTCTCACAGGTTATCAGATTACACGAAATGATCCCTCATCTCGAGAAGGAGAAGTGGCCATTATTCCAAAAAATAATATTACTTGCTCAGTTATGGGAGCAATTGAGAACCACGAAAGCGTATGGTGCAAAGTTAGCAACGGAAAAGTAGTTTTTGTTCCAGGTGTTGTCTACACAGCCCCGAATGCGCCTGGTGTTTTCTTGGAGGCGTTGTGTGACTACTTATGTGTGATTGTTAAAAACAGGACAGAAGTTGTGGGGGTTGGCGAATTAATGCTTCCGGAATAAATTGGAGTACGTTAAACCTTTCGTCGTCGTGTACTCAGAAAGAGATTATTCTACTTGACCTATCTTTCAACCTAAATCTTGTACAGATTGTTACACAACCCATCCGGGTTACAACAGCAACATCTTCTGTACTTAATTTAGCTTTCGTAAGCCCTTCTTTGGCTTGCGAGGTCAGCTTATATAAAGCAATATCAGACCATGAGCCTGTATCGCCTGTTTTCGGTTGTGCCAAGGCTAAAGAAAAACATTGATCACATAGGCTAATATATGATTTCTCTCGAGCCGTCGATGTTAGTATACTCGATCATATTGAAACAAGTTTTGATTCTTTCAGTAATTCATTCGGAAATATGGAATCCCTTTGGGTTATGCTGAAGGACATAGTGAAGTATTGTATTGGGCGATTTGTCCCCAAAATAAAGATAACTATCAACCGGCCGCACCCTTGGATATTTAGAGAGGTAATCCACTTGAAGAGGCGCATTAAAAGAATCCGACGAAGGAAGGTCCACAACTAGCAGTGGTTTCAAGATCTGTGTCCTACTTTAAGAAAGAAAATAGCGGACAGTCGATCAGTGTTCTTTTCACGTACTCTACAAACATTTATAAAAAAATTCTCCATCAAAATTTTGACGTTACTTGTCTCCTTCACGTGCAGTGGTTATGAAAATAAACATACAAAACATGCTCACAGACTTTCCAAAGAAGGCATGTATCGAGTTTATCTGATATTTCCAGTTCGTATTTACCAGGCGCAGAAACGCAGCATCCTCCCCATCACCCTCAATCTATGATGCACCTGTCATGTCCGATATATCTGTGTCTGCCCAAGGTATCTTTGCTATATTACATAACAAAGACAACAAGAAAGCATCTGGCTCTGATGAAATTCCTGCTGCATTTATGAAGAGGTATGCCGAATGAATTCCAATATTCTTATATGTCATATTTAAGGCGTCCTTGCATTTAAGTCGTCCTCGCAGGATAAGATTGTTCCGGGTGACAGGCTTTACGCGCGCGTGGCACCAGCTCATAAGGCCGGTGATAAGCTCTGCGTTTCGAACTACCGACCGACATCATTAACATGCATATCTTCCGATCTCCTTGAGCATATACGTAGTGAACAAGCACATTACCGACAACCTCAAAAGCATAAAATTTTCAGCATACTTATCGACGCGGTCGCTCTACAGTCACCCACCTTTTATCGACTGTGCATAATTTGGCTACCTTTATGATTTATTAATCATAAAGGGCAAGCCGATGCGGTCATTATCGATTTTTCAAATGCCTTTGATACCGTACCCCATGACGCATTACTTTGGAAGTTAAGAGCAGCCGGAGTGCGCGACAATTTAACGCACTGCATAATGTAACAGAAAGGAATATGTTGAAATTGACGGCACTCGTTCTCCCCACCTCGAGGATTTTTTCTGGAATCCCCCAGAGATCAGTTTTAGGCTCGTTGTTATTTCTTGTCTATATAAATGATACTGTTAAGGACATTGATCAAATGATTAAAATAAGGCTTTTCGCCGACGACTGCGTTTCGTACTCTAAAGGGGCAAATGTGGAGGACCAAGCTATGCTCAATATCGCTCTTTCTGCAGTGTCCGGTTGCAGCGAAATGTGGCCAATGAAACTTAATCTTCAAAAAACCTTATGTATTACGTACACTGAAACGAAAAGTCACCTAATTTATGACTCTGTTTTAATAGCGTTCTCGTTTTCAGAGTTGACCACGTAAAGTACCTGGATGTAACCTTCACAACTAGCCTTAGCTGGAGTATGAACATACAAACTATATGTTCATCTGCCTTTCGAAAACTATGTCTTATAAGGAGAAAACTTAAACTGGCTCCAGCATCAACAAGGTTGACTTCGCTCAAAATTCTGAATATGCCAGTGCTAGAATACGCCACTGCGGTATGAGATTCGTGTACCAAAATTGACTCTTCTAAAATTGAACGTATTCAGAACTAGAGTTTACGTTTTATATATAGCAGATACAAAAAAATTACACCATCTTTCGAGGGGAACCATGGGGTGATGCGGAGCATCGCGGATCGTAATTAATGTATTCCCTTCTTGACTGATTTCTTTTGGCCGGCCGGATGTGGGCTGCGGCGGACGCTAGCGGCCGAGAAACGCTAGCAGACGACAGCCGCAGAGTTGCGGGGAAAGCTCACCCCACTGGAAAGCCCTGGCGTGGCGCTGCGACCCGCGCGCCCAAAACTATCCTCGTTTCACTCCTCCGGGGGAACGCGCGCAACGCACTACCGCTGCTTATATTCACACGTGAAGGAGAGGAGACTAGAGGAGGAGAGTTGCGCAGGCGCGCGCGGTGTGAGGAGAAGCGAACGCACGCGAAGTGCACGCAGCTGGTAGAGAGAGAGAGCGGAGAGAGTAACGCGCAGCTGTTGGAGAGAGGGAAGGAAGAGAGTTGCGCATGCGTAGTGTGAGTGCGGACTACGACGCCGACGCCGACGCCGCGGGACATAGACCCGAGCAAGGGATGCTCGGCATCTAAAAGACCGATTTTATTTCTCAAATGTTGTCATTGTCGAATATTGAGCCGGTACCCGATGTAAGACTAAAGTTCTTGTTTTGTATTGTGAACATGTAGACTGGTATCGACCCATCCACGTGCTTGCTCCGTCCGTTCAAACACTCCCCAAAAACAAACAATTCGCGCCAGATTCGAGCCTTTCGATCGTCGTTCAATGTGTTGAAATATTCATTTTTTCATAGAACAGTAGATTGCAACATTTTATCAAGAGAGGTAGTTGAATGCGCTACAGTTGAACGATTCGCCGATGCCTGTTCTTTGAATTTATAACTGTGATGCGCTCGCACAACTCCTTACAAGCCACTGTTTATAGCATATGCTTCTTTGTTTTTGTTACTGATTTAAAATTGTCGTGAGTAATCGCGTGGTATTTTGCTTATCATTATTCTTTTTCCGCTGTGGTTATAGCGCCGGCTGTTTGTTGATCGCTTCTGTCACTGCGTAACTTCATATTGATCTTTATTGCCTTGCGAAATGAGCGTTAATGGTTTTACAATTGTCTGCAGTGTCACTTTATATTGACCCACCCCGCTTAGGCCTGCAAATGGCGTGCAGTATATTGTAAATAAATATTAAATAATTAAAATAAAGTGTGTAATTCCTTATAGCGTGTTCCCGGGGCAGCAAATGCACACGTTCTTGCTCGATGTCACTCTGTTTATTTTCAGAAGAAAAACGTTCCGTACATCGGATGGCACTAGTAGCACTGTCTACAACATTGAATGGCAAGTGGTGCCATTTGTCCCAGAGTGTTCTTTTTGCCAGCATCCCGCTGGAACTCATGTTCTGACTTAGAAAATGCGATTTCCAGCCGGGCGCTGACATAGCATTCGTTTTTTATACTTGCCCCTCACTAGTCATCGGTAGGTGACATACTAATATCCTCACTACGACTCAATCTAGGTTGTGTTATTAGGGACCATCATGGCAGCACTGAACTAAGAACAAATTAATTATGATCAGTTTATCATTGTTATAAGACGTGGAAGATGTCATGCCAAGGTAGCGGTGCTGGCTACGGATTAGAGCACGTATGACACTCTAAATATGACTTCCTGCACATACGAACAGCTCTAATGGGCTCACCTCTGTTCATCAACAATAAGTTTGAACATATATTAAATTCACATCCATTTAGTTTTATTCGAAGGGATTCTTGGGGGCTGACATTATAGTCACACAAAGCAACGTCATGTGCTCGGGTTGGGAAGGCACGTGGGTTTTAAATACACAAAGAATATTGACAGTATTATTCCTGTAGGAGAATCTCGACCAACGTTCAAACGACACAGTGCCTGATACGACAAAAAATGGTTCTTGGACGTCAGCCACAATTCACAATTCAAGGAGAGTGACGAACTTGCATAGAACAAGATCAGGTATGGCATTCTAATCCCGCTCATTTATATTATGTGTGTTAAAAAAGTGACTATTTGCTTTCTTGTTTTCTGATAACCCGACCATAGCAGTGTATTATATTTGTGACCTATGTTTATTAAAGCATTACATGGACAAAGTTTTCTAAATCCGGTACAGTAAAAAGAGCAAGAGCCTGACAGGTTTTCTGAGAGTGAGCACAGCTCAATTGGTTTTTGTGACTTGAACTTTATCTTACGACACTTAAACCGAAAGTGATATAGCCCGTTCATTCCTCTTATGGTCGTTGAAACTAATACGGAAATCGGTCACACCAGAACATCATAGGCTTTTATTCAGACATCAAGACCCACAACAAAAGTTACAAACAAAAAATGTGATCTGATTTATTTTATGAGGCAAAGACAAAACAAAAGAACAAACCTTGGAAGTAGGACGACCTACTATCTTGCTGGGGTACTAGTATGGCGCAGACCTTTTTCTAAAACAGAATTTACGAAAATCTAAAGTGCTTTGGGACTTTTCCAGACTACATTGGTGAGCACTGGAACTTCCTGTAATAAAGAATCTGCTGTTAAACTGCAAATTAGTGATATAGCACCAAAACTTTGTTTAAGAAAAGCAAGTTTGGTTCAGTTACTTCCTTCCATTTTGAGAGCGTACGCCGTCGACCATATCCAGTCGTGGTGATCAAAGTGATTTAGATTTCACAATCACCACCAGTGATTGCCAAATACCAACTATCATGTGAACAAAACATTACTTATACTTCGCAAATTAACCGGCTTACATGTTCTTCAAGCTGCTTAGCTCGTTGACAGATTTCTGTGACAATGCAGTCGAAGCTATGGACGCAAGGGCACTTGAGCACCTTGAGCACCGATTAAAGCTGCGCACGAGCTCTATTCACTTGTTCTAAAATGCCACAAAAACATGTCCACGAGCATAATAGTGTCTTTGTCAATGATGAATGATGAATCGATCAACTGTAATATTGATGTCTATGTTGTTTAGGAATTTATTAACTTTAGACATACTAAGTAAATAAATGCATTGCACCAGAGAATACTTCCTGTGATGTTTCATCTAAAGTGGGTGCATAAACCCTCCCCTTTCCCGGCCCTAAAAACACCTCCCCTTCATACTTCAGCGGTGCGCAGAACTATCAATTGTGTCAGTTTTCCTAAGGCCTCAATCCGTTGACAAAAAAAAAAAGAACTTATAGACAGATACCTTTTGCAAAAACATATTACAGGTTTAGAAGCAGAAAGATGACCCAGTGCATTCAGTCACACGTAGTGCCAGGACTATGAATCTGAATGCCACTGCCATCTGACTGTTCTAAAATTTCATGCATGTTTTTATACGCGCAGCAATTGACAAGATCAACTTCCAGTTCCCCGATAATTTTGTCACTCCAATCTTGCTTTTTAATCGCCACTCTAGCAAGCAAGACTTGCACACACCATTGTGGCGTCGTGGCTAAACATCCAAAAGCTACTAAATGTTATTGCAAAGGGTTTGAGAATTTGTGAAACCAAACCTCGGTTCCAGTTATTATATATTCGTTATCATGGAAACCATTCTTATGAAAAGAAGCAAGAATGACCCAGTAACAAAGGGCCGATTCAGAACCAGGATGCCGTCTAGCCAGAAGGATAGACTAGCTTATTTTTGGTCATATAGTGTGCTGTTGACTTGTATGGAGATCCTTCGCCCAGTCCAGAGATATTTAGCGCTGTTCGTGAAAATGGAGTGAGGTCAGAGAGGGCGTTTTTTTCCCTCGAGCAAATTTCTCTGATTTTCTCACGTGTTGCCACAAGAGTAGAAGTGTCCTCATCCTCCCTCTTTTTCAGAAAAGCATTTTGAGTCAGCGAGATGTTGTTCTGATACTCCTGTTACCGTTCGCATATAAATGTTCTTTATCTTCAGGTTTCAAGGCTGACTGGGTCCCCATTGTGGTTTTAATATCTAAAAAGTGGGAGTAAGGGCGGTAGCCCCATTCCAGACTATCCCCGGGCCAGAAACAAAGTTTTGGTACAAGTCCCACCCGGCCTAAGCTTGAAAAATGTATGTGCTAGTGGGCTTTGCAGTGCTCTTCCGTAATGCAAGTGCATAGTCAGACTGTTCAATTCGTTTACCTGCAGGGAATGGAACTGGAGCGACTGACAAGCTTGTTCCGGGTTATTCATGTTTTTTTGTGGAAAGGTGCAGACCTTTTCGTTCGTCTCGCTAGTTTTACTGACCATTGTTTCACCCTTTCATTGCAGTTTTTGATGAGCCAATGGGGTACGGTACAAATTGAGAGCCGACATCCATGCAGTGCATCACAAAGCCAATCGGCAAGCTTCTGGTGCAATCAACTTTTCTTTAAAAATGTTTATTCAGTAAAACATATCCAGTAATCTTGCGTCATTATTCCACTCAGTGTCTAGCAGTTGTGACGCAAGGCTTCAAAGAAAACCGGAAGAGCACATATTTAGGGCAAGTTATCTTCTTTGTGTGCTAGCAGACTTACTTTGAGCCCGTCTAGTGGAGCTGCTTTTGCGATACATGTGTGTTATTGGTTTTCTCTTAGGTGCAGTGTTCACTGAATCACCATGAGTGCATTTTACTTACGTAACTTGGTAAATGGCAAAAAGCTACAGCCTATGTGTGAGCCAACTCAAGCGACGGGGCAAAGCACTTGACACTTTTCCACTGAAAGAGTGCACTCAGAGAGTACATTATTTGTTTGTTTGTTTTTATTTGATTCAAGACAATGACAGGGAGTTTCTTCGGTAACATGACTAAAGGCGAATTTAACACCTGACGGGGCCACGCCACCGTTTCAGCAAGAGACATACCATCAACATACAAAAAACAGCAACTTGCAGAGAACTTAAGAGACGTAGTGAAACATATAAGATATTTATGAATTTCAAGTAAAACAAAAAAGTATGAAAATGGGCAGAAAAGATATCAAAACGTATTTACGAAAATTGAAAACAAAAATGTATAGGGTAAACATAAAACCTCATATAAAACTGGCAAGAATTCAGAACAAAACACATGCACATAACAGCCTTAGGTCACGAGAAATATATATATCGAGGAAATAGACGGCGAGAATACGTAGAATTATGTAATTTTTACTGTAATATAAACGTGAAATTGGCTGACCAAGTGAGTGTCAGGCTGTCTCGTGACTCTGGCGTTAACCTTCCTGGAGGAAAACCTCCTTTATTGCGTTTTTAAATTGTACCTTTGCGATGGAACTGTGTAGTCTTTGTTCACCATATAATTTGTCCCTGAACGAGATTTTGCCCTCAAATGTTTTCTTAATTCATATAGGATTGGGGTTTCGTGGCAATTTGCGTTGAAGAGCGATTTGTCATAACGGGGCTCATTATAAATATCGAAGCTTAACGTATATTCATGTAATTGTCTAACCTACAAGACTCCATACGCTTTGATGTAGGGCACACAGTTTTCAGGAGGCAATAACGTTCCAATCGCACGTATATATAGCACGTTTTTGCAAGGACAAGAGAAGGTTTAAGTTGTTTTTTGTGGTGGTGGACCAAACTAAGCCACGATAAATTATCCTGAAATAAACAAGTGCATAGTAAACGTCTTGGTTCATTATTTTGGTAGATAATATCGTAACCTATTGATCCTTGCCTGATTGGCTCGCTGGGGCCTTCGTTTTTGCCATTTGCAAATTATTTCTGGAATGGAATATGCAGGGTCTTCAGCTAATTTTTGCCAAGACAGAAAAATCAGGTGCACGCTGCATGTGTCGAACCAAGGCAGTTTTATGAAGAGTCCTATTAATCAAAAAGTATTTTTCCATGTGCCAACCTGCATAATTAAGAGAGATTAAATAGCTATATTTTTAAATAGGTGTGCAAGCCTTCCAACACAAAGGTTAGTATGTTGAGATGCATCCCATAATGCTGTTTTCTAATAGGAGCCTTTGTGTGTCTAATTGTTCCAAGCTCTAAAAAAGCGTACGTGATTAAAAGAAATCCACGTGACTACTCACTAGCGAACAGCGTGTTAGTTCCCTTAGTCACGTAGGATTTTTTTTGTTTGTCGCCTTTTTAAAGTTTTAAAAAATGACACACACACGAAGGTTACCTTGATAGAACCAACACGGCGGGATGTTTCTCAACACTGTCTACAGCTCTTGTATTGGATGGTTGGTGTGCATAAGCGTATAACAGCGGCGCACGTGCTACAGACTGGCGCGATGAAGGAAGACGAAAATAAACGTTCTTGCTCGTCTGCTTAACCTGGCTGGTCGATACCGCGTATTTGTCCGTTCCCTAACCTGTAATTGCCGAACACAACATGGTGGCAGCGCAATTTGATTCATTTCAAACAAAAACATGTCACCGAAACACCCTGGACGGCGATATTACCGATCAGCCGGTGGCTACAATCGGTTCCTCTTGGTTGAGCCCCAGCGTTCCAACTGAAATGGCGTCTCCATTCCTAACATGTCAAACGCAGGAAGAGTTTGATTTTTCAAAACCAGAAGACTGGCCTCGGTGGATTTGATGGTTTGAGAGATTTCGCAAGGTCAGTGGGCTTTAAGCGAAAACAAGCGTCGAACAGGTGAATGCCTATGGGAGATAAAGCGGAAGACATCTTGCTTTCATTCTGTTTAACGGACGAGCAAATGACGCAGTAGGATGTAGTGCGCAAAGCGTTTGAAGACCACTTCATAGTTAAACGAAATTTGATCTACGACAGGTTAAAATTCCATTTAAGGATACAAGAAGACGGTGAACCTGTTGAACAATTCGTAACCGATCTTCACGCTTTGGCTAAATACTGTAAGTTCGGAACTCTGCACGACGAGAGGATTAGAGGTCGTATTGTTGTAGGCGTGAAAAATCACTAACTGTCCAAACAAAATGCAGTTAGGCTTCAACTTGGCTTTGGAAACAGCAACTACTATGGTCCAGCAGTCGGAAACAATCAAGAGACAGCAGGCCGAACTTTGACCTACCGACAGCGTGAGACGGGTAAAGGCTATCAATCCATCGAAAGATCCTCCTTCTCAAAGAAGAGCCCCAACTCAAGACACAGGGGGATGCCACCAACAATCGCCACGGCCTTGGATGGGGAAAGAATTGCCACGCAAGAAATGAATGTCCATCCGGAAATGCAATATGTCGCAACTGTGGCACGCCAGAACATTTCTCGAAAATCTGCTTAGGCTCGAAAGTCGTCCAAGATCTTATCGTCAAAGACTAAGACATCTCTTTTCTCCGGATCGTGGACAACAAAGACACAGAACCATGGACGGTTACCGTTAAGGTCCACTATGTCTCTGTCTTTTAAGATTGAAACTGAAGACGACGTCACGGTAATTCCCGAAACCATGTACAATCAACACTTTGGACATGCCCTTTTGACTGGACCAAGTGATTAAGGGGACCTTGTCAAGACAAGCTGCTCGCTGATGGAGTACTGCATGCTGATATAGCGTTTCGGACGAACAAGGTGAGCACTGATAACTATGTCCTGAAGAATCTTGAACTTCCACTGTTGTCAAGACGCGACAGCCAGAAGTTGGGAGTGGTCAAGAGACTCAATGAAATGTTCATTTCCAACTACAAAACTATCAATGTTAAACCTGAGTTCCCTTCGCTGTTCACGGGCCTTGGATGCGTGAAAATGCCTTACAAGATAAGGTTGCGCCAATATGCTGTATCTCTTTCGCTGGCATCACCAAGAAAGATTCCAATACCGCTCATAGACAAGGTGAAGTCGGAGCTCGAAAATATGCTTCAGCGTGACGTCATAGAACCCGTTGAAGAACCTGCTGACTGTTGCTCCCTATAATAGTGGTCGGAAAATTCAACGGGAACTACAGAATCTGAGTATATTTCACATCGTTGAACAATTACGTTGAGACAGAAATTCATCCCGTTCCTGTCACCGACCACATTCTAGCACAACTGGGACAAGCAAAGTTCTTGAAGCTTGACTCACATTCGGAGTCCTGGCAGTTTCAACTAGCGCCATAATCTCAAATCCTTACGACCTTGATCACTTCTTTCGAGAAATATAAGTTCTGGCGACTTCCGTTTGGTATCACGTCCGCATCGGAGTTCTACCAGAAGAAAATTAGTCAACTCTTGAGCGGCATCCAGGGCCATGTATGCAACATGAATAACATCCTCGTGTACGGCTCATCCAGGTAGGAACACAACCAGAGACTAATGGAAATCCTTTCAAGGCTACAACAAGTGGGAATAACGCTAAACGACACCCAGCGCGTTTTTGAGGCGACCCGAGTTAAGCTTCTTGGTCACGTCATCAATCAAACTTGGGTCTCCTCCGACCAGGAAAAGCTTGAAGCGATCAAGTCGATGGAAGCACCGACGAACGTCAGCCAACTCAAAAGCTTTCTGGGCATGACAAACTACCTCGGGACATTTGGGCCACATTTAGCAGAAAAAGCGCATCCCCTAACGGTGTTTCTGAGATCTAAGAACGAATGGGCTTGGGAACATCAACAACAGAAAGCTTTTGACACCCTCAAGCTAGCGCTGACTTCAACCACAGTACTTGCTTTGTTTGACCCCAAAAACTGGCGGTTTATCTCGGCGGACGCCTCATCCCACGGTATCAGAGCAGTACTACGACAGAAGCAGAGAGGCTATAGATACTTTCCAGTAGCTTATGCGTCAAGAACCCCTAATGAGACAGAAAGAGACTACGTGCAGATAGAAAAGAAGGTTCAGCTGTTTGTGGAGCTGTGAAAAGTTCCGTTACTACATAACTGGACTGAAAGTCGTGATAGAGACGGACGACAAGCCGTTGGTCCCGATTTTCTCAACAAAGTGTCTGGATGACATCCCGGTGAGATTGCAGCGAATGAAACTACGCATGATAAGATACAGCTATAACATCAGTCATATCCCAGGCAAAGACCTTATGAAGATAAAGTAAGTAGTCAGGCGAGCTGGTTGATGTTGATGCGCCTGAGTTGACCTTTAGCAGTGAGGAGCCTGATGAAGGTGTTCTGCAATATTTAGATCTTAGGTTGAACACGGTGGACGGGTTGTGCTGGGAGTATGGAAAGCTAGCGGCAAAACCCTTGTTGCCCTACAAAAGTTGCCATTCAAAATTGGTCAAACGAGGGGTAGTGATGTCTCTGCTAGACAACGCTTTAAAAAAATCTTGTCAGCACAAAGTACATGAAGCTGTTATTAGACAATTAGAACGCATTAAGGAGGCAGGGTATAAGAGTAGCATTGTGGAGGGGGTCGCAAGGAACTGTGTGGTGAGACTCAGAGGGGAGGTGAGGAAAGAAACGGAGAAACCAGAAAGGGTAGTGTACATTCCTTACTTCCATAAATTTTCGCACAACTTGTTGGCGATTGCTGGGAAGTTCAAGATAAAGGTTGTCTTCACTTCCGACTTTAGGTTGAACAGGCTTACGTCGTTCGCGGGAGGTCCGCGGGGTTATCAGAAACGGCACAGAGAAGCCGCCGTTGATTGCCAGGTTGGTGTAGTATACGATATTCCAATGGCCTGCGGTTTCACCTACGTGGGGCAGACAAAAAGGTGCTTGAACGAGAGACTGCTTGAACACATGAGGGCAGTTAGGAACGGGTCTCCGAACTCGGAGATTGCTAAACATGTACAGGAGTGCAATGATTGTCTGCCGGATTGGGGGTCTACTGTTGTTTTGAGCAAAGAAAAAGATTGTGCAAAAAGAGTTTTGAAAGAGACAATTAGAATCACGACTGTAGGCAATTGTATCAGTCAGCCGTCAATCGCATTAGACGAAGCGACCCGAAAATTTTTACTGTTGTAAAGTTTTTTTTTGTATCGGTTTATTTGTTTTATTGCTGTTGTAAAGTTGTTGTTTTTTTTTAGTCAGTGGTCTTCTACGTGATACTTAGGCCTTGGAGCTTGTGTGAAGGTGTTGTGCGTTGGGTTCGACCTTGAGGGGTGCGACAAAAGGGGTTTGGTTGCAGTGCTGTGTATGAAGCGAGTTCGAAGGTTTCAACTGTTATCAGACTAGACGAAACAACCTAAAAGCAATTAATGCGTTTTTTTTTCGGAAGTGTAGTCTTTGTTTTGCAATGCTGTGAACCAGCAAAGTGTGATAACTTGAAAAAGGAAAAAGAAAAAAAAAAGTCAAGATGAGATGTATTGTGGCTAAAAGTTCCAGTGACGTGTGCAGTTCCGGAAGACGTGTGGGAGAGATGCTATATAAACGACTGTTCTAATAAACTTTAGTAGCTGCGTTTGAGACGTTTGTGTGTTGTCCCCCTTTTTCGTCCGTCGTCTCCGGTTTTCAAAAATGTGTAAAGACCTCATCGCCGCTGATGTCTTGTCAAGACACCCTGTAGCTGAAGTTCCAGAAAGAACTGGAAGAGCAGATTAACACATACGTTCGCGGTATCACCTCTAATATACCTGCTGCTGACAGGAGGTTACGGCAAATACAGGAAGAACAAGGAAAAGACCGCGTTTTTCAGCTTTTATCACGATACTGTGCTGAAGGATGACCCGACAAAGACGAAGTAGACCTGACCTGTAAAAACGTTTGGCAATACAGAAGCGATATTTCCATGAACGAGGGACATCTAATGAAAGGGTCGAAGATCATTGTGCCTCAGTTCATGAGACAAGACATCCTGGACAAAATACACCATGGACATCTGGGCATCGCAAAGTGCAGAGGACGTGAGCGTGAATCTGTCTGGTGGCCTGGGATATCACACCAATTGAAATCCTCGTCCGAAAATGCCCTTAGTGCATGCAAGGAACAGGTAAAAGACGAGAACCGCCAATTCCAACGCCCTTCCCAGGGAGACCATGGCAGGAAATCGGCATGGACCTATTTTACCTCTCAGGAAAGTGGTATTTGCTCGTCACCGACTATTACTCAAGATTTGCAGAAGTTGCGCCACTCACAAGTCTGTCGACGACATCTGTAGCTGACCACCTGAAATCGATCTTCGCCAGACACGGCACGCCAGAAACAGTATTTAGTGACAATGGACCTCAATTCGAAAAACTCGACTCGTCACAATTCCACAAATTTTCTCAAGGCTGGGACTTCTACCACAAGACTTCCAGTCCGAGATATCCAGAAAGTAACGGCTTTGTGTAGTCAGCCGTAAAAATAATCAAACGTAGGTGGAAAAGACAGATGATGCCTATCGCGCACTCCATGCCTACCGGGCCACGCCTCTTGAATACGGCAACAGTCCAGCGGAACTCCTGATGGGGAGACATATAAGAACGTCATTTCCTACGATTGGATTCAGTTTAAAGCCAGCGATCCCTAATCCCGAGCTTCTAAAGAAGTGGGAGGAAAACAACAAAGCAAAGAAAAAAATGAACTTTGACACAAGACACAGAATCCGACCGATAAAACCATCTGCAAAATGGCCAGCACGTATGGATCTCAGATCAGAGACAAACGGGTCATATTGCATAACCTTCGGATGCGCCACGTTCATACCTGGTTGAGACCGACCGGGGAGTCATAAGACGAAACCGACTACACTTGGTTCCCGTATCAGCTCCCTCTTCACCTGAGCACGCCATACCTCAAGAGCCACCAACCGCTTCCGAGATCACGGCGTTCATTCTCACAACATCTACGGGACTTCCAACAACACCCAGTGGTCGTTCTGTAGGCTCAAAACGTGGACACAAGAAGAAACGGAAGGAAATAGTGAAAAGATATCAGAAGAAGACACAGTGTGTGCACGTGCGTGTGTGTGTGTGTGTGTGTGTGTGTGTGTGTGTGTGTGTGTGTGTGTGTGTGTGTGCGTGCGTGTGTGTGTGCGTGTGTGCGTGCGTGTGTTTGCTTGCGTGTTTGTGTGTGTGTGTGTGCGCGCGTGCGTGCGCGCGTGCGTGTGTGTGTGCGTGCGTGCGTGCGTGCGTGCGTGCGTGCGTGCGTGCGTGTGTGTGCGTGTGCGTGTGCGTGTGCGTGTGGTGTGTGTGTGTGTGTGTGTGTGTGTGTGTGTGTGTGTGTGTGTGTGTGTGTGTGTGTGTGTGTGTGTGTTTTAATGTTTATAGCCTCGCTACGGCCAGAGGGAACACTGTCTCTGGGGGGAACCGGGATAACGTGACCTCTTCATGAGGACGGAGATTGTGACAGGAAGGCAGAAAGCATGCTAGGAGCAAAATGAGCTCTCTAAATGCACACACAGAGTTCTTCCAAAGTTGTATGCATTTCTCAACGCGCTTCTTAGTATGGGGAAAAAATTAAGATACCGAACGACAGCCGCTAGATGGACAGCACGACTTATCCGTGTCCCGATGTGCCTTTATTTTTTAAGTTCAGTCGTCCTCGTATGCAGCGTTGGGCAACCTACTTGCGTATGTAAATATTTATTCCTTAACGTAAACTCCGGATATAGCGACTTCGGCTCTTAGTAAAATGACGCGTCCGAGGTGCGCATTATAAAACCACTACAAGATGTGATTTTCTGCCGTGTGACAATACGTAGTGACCTCTTTTTGTTTTGTGTAACGTGGACCAGTGCGATGCTACTCCTTGTACAGGGGGTGCATAAAGTAGCAATATCCTTTTTTTGTCTGTGCTTCTGTTGTTTGCAAATATAACATTCTGGTTTCACTGAAGTTGATAGATATTGCGCAGCGCCGAAGTAGCTTCAAAAGTGATTAGTTACATTACTAGGTGTTTCCCTATTGAAAATGTGTAAGACATTCTTTAGTCCAATAAACATATGTTCAGAAAATATAATATAAGACTATAAAGAACCTTACATGAACATATAGGAACAATATAAAATTATATAAGAAGTTATAAGAAACTTTTCATCAGTTTCTTATAATTTATTATATACCCTTTTATGGTTCTTATGTAACCTTCTTTAATCATATGCATTTATTGGACCAAAACATTTCTCATACAAATAAGATTTTTCATTATGGTTGTACTCGACCCAATATATTTTACAGGGAAAGTAATTTGAGTAATACTTATGCCGAGTATCTTGTCCAACAACGCCAGAAAGACAGTTTAAAATACCAGAATATAACATCCCAACAGTTTATTAAGGCTGCGGTCCCACGGCTGGAATAATAAAGCCGGTGCTGGCAGTACCAATACCACAAGACAAGGCCTGCGCATGACGTTTGGTTAGTAGATGCCCGACCCGCCTCAAGCGGCAAACAGCCTGAAGCTTGACGAGAGTATGGGCCGCGTCACAACTACGCCGCATTCACTGGCAACCATAGCTGCGTGAGCTACTGCTGAGCGCACGCAGCTGATAGCAAGCTACCACAGTTCATTTGCAACGTGCATGCGACACCATCAAGATTGTCGGTCTAAGCAGCCTATTATTGAGAACTCGTGCGACACCATCGAGATTTCGGGTCTTAGCAGCCTATTAATGTGAGCTCGTTCTGAGCATGACCACTGAAGCAGGTGATGAAGCAGACGATGTGGCAAACAATGTAGCAGACGATGGTGCTCATTCGGGTTATCTAGATGGCGCTGAGGGGATCTACTAGTTAGGGTGCCTACATGTCTGTCTGTCTGAGGGTGAAGACACCCATTGTTGCCCTAAGTGTGCCAGCGCGTGACGCTCTCGCGCACTTGGTGCGTGACTTGGGCGCTAAAATGGCGTCCAAGCATTAGCCAAAGCTACGCGCTCGAGCTGAGGGACACCAGATTGCGCGCGCTACAAAATGCATAAAAAAACAATTGGGCGCAAAAATGGCTGAGTTGTCACCACTCAAGCAAAAGCGCGTGTGTATGAAGGCACTCTACTACTAGTGATGAAGTCTAGAGGAGGAAACACGCAGGCCTTGTATTTTAAGTGGTATTGGATGTACTCACGCTCATGTTCGTGGTACAAATGTCGCGTCTGTTCGGGATTAATGCAATTTGTTCTAATTGCAAATGAATGGTTTATTCATCTTAAATGCCCTAGGACAAATTGTGATACCTTCGCAAACATAACCCCTCATTAAGAAACAAAAAACGCAGGTTTGGATATTTATTGATACATGTATTTTTAGGTATTAGGTTTATAGATTTCTAATGTGACAAAGTCGCTTTGTGATTTTATTAACACATAGGTAACGGATACATGTAGTTCCCTATTTGCGTCTTTTTTGAATTTGTGCACACATACGTTTATATATTTTAAGCGTTTTTTACGCAAATTGAAAGTGTCATAACTCGGTGTAGCCTTGTAACTGAGCAACGAACTTTGACGGCTTATTTTTGATGAACCTAGCAACTCACCATAAAAATTTGAGAAGCGCAACTCCAGCCGGTTAGTCGTAAACTCTGCCTAAAATTGTTTAAAAGTCAAAATTTCTTCTAGGAGTTTTAAGTTTTTTCAGATAGCATTTTAGTAGCTGGTCTGATGGGTTTTTTTAATTGTCTTCTAGCAGAACCGGGTTGCTCCTCGTTAAGACTAATTTATTTGTATTAGTGTTCAAATTCATTTAAAATAATTTCACAATAAAGCAATTTTTTGAAGCTTGACGCGAAAAACGCAATTCAAAGAAAACAAGAGTTATTTTGAAAGGAAATTTGTTATGAGAATTCTCCTCAATTCATTTGAGATTACTTTCCACGATTATCATTTTTCAAAAACTAACTAGTTTTTCTAAGCATCGAATATTATTTCAGATCTAGCAGGCGGCGCACACTTGCGCCATTTCTTGCTTTTATAGATAAGCAGTTCTAAGTAACGTTACTAGAACCACTCAGTTGGAAAACTGCCATAGAGCCTGCTTTAAAAAAGTGGCTCCGATCCGTACTCGAGAACCGAGCTAATGGCGATCGCAACGCCGCCATTTCTCCCGCAGTGTTCACTCTGGGAACTGCACGGCTGCACGTCGAGTCGGGCAAGGGCTGGTGACGCCATCTCGCAGGGCCCTCTCGCAGTATCCATGTAAAGCAACTTTCATGTTTCAACTCGTCGATAAAGGGTGGCGCTGTTATCGTATTTAGCTCGGTCTCGGTGGACGCCAGCTGCCCAGGTTTCAAGGGTGAGTTTCCCAACTGAGGGTTTTAGTAACGTTGGTTCTAAGTGACGTTCCCGAAGACAATACGGAAGGCACCACCAATCCTCGTAACAATGATGCCAACTTCGGGCGTTTCAATACCGATGTGTTGCTGAGTTGTCCTTAGAGCCACCTTACGCGACCTTCCGTGGGTGCGGGCATGACTCGGTAAATTAATTTTTCACACTTTTATTTTATATTAGGGTTAGTACGAGTCATCCCGAGTTTTGTTCCAAATAAGCTGGAGGAGTATTCGTACTTCGTACCATGGAGTGTATGTGAAAAAGGAGACCTCTTTCTATATAAAAAGGAGGAGAAGGTAGCGGAATAAAGCCAATGATGTGACGTTCAACAAAATAACAAAATAAGTAGAATGAGAAGAAAAATAAATTAAAAATGGGAAAGCAGAAAGAAAAGAAGCAAGAAAGCTTGGGGTGCAACATAGCACGGACACGTGTACAGCGCACTCAACTGTTAAATATAACGCGGGAGCGGTGGCCGGAGAGACTGCATGCGTTATCTACCGGCTTACTTTGACAGCTTATGCCACTGTTGTTTTCTGGAGTTACACTCCCAACTACGAAACCAATGCGTGACTCGGCGATAAAAAAAATGTCGCTCTCTTCGATTTTGTTTTTTGTTGTTTAAAGAAGGTGGCCTTTATAGGAAAAACTGCAAGATCACCGAAATATGGTAGTCCCGCATGGTAAATGCGTAGGTGCGACTAAACAGAGTGGCAAAAACAACAAAACAAACAAGTAAAATTTAAAGCGTGGGTGATAAAGAAAGAAACGAGGAGGTCATGCGATGATTGTATCGGGGAGCTGGCGACAATCGAAAGAAGAGCCGCCTTATTCTCTGCCGCATCATTGATTTAATCGCTAGACAGCTCTGATAGCAGTTTTCGGCCACCGCTCCCGCGTTATATTTAACAGTTGAGCACACTGTACACACAGATAAACATACGGACTTGGAGATAGGCGACATATGTTGCCCTTGAGTTAGAATAAATCGGAAGGTGTGTCATTTATAAACTAGAGCCGAACTTGGCAGCTTCGATTATAGTATTGCAAGCGCAATTCTACTCTAGAGAATTTACTGAACCTGGTTATACCATGACACTTTCGGCACGTGCTCATGAAAGTAAAAGTGAAAGCGGCACAGTCTGCTGTGCAATTTGAGACGAAGGATGTATTTTACTAGATCTCTTCTTTTTAGAGAAAGAGCACTTTAGAAATTACGTTTTTTCGGTGTACTTAATTACTGATTATGGCGTCATCAATAGATCTATTTAACAAAGTCATGGTAAACTAACCTTCACGTGCACCTTATTGTGTTTGTCATATAGTGGTGTAAAAAGTGGCAAGGGACCTCAAACTATAATACCAGGAAGTCAATACTTTAACAACAGTTCACATATCACATATTGCTTTCATCATCTTTATAGCGCTCCAGTAATTCCTTTTTCATCGTACGGATGAACAATACCCTTACAGATTGCAATAAAATGCCCAATAGGCCAATTTATGTTAATACCTTCTTGCCTTCTAGCCCTGAAATGAAACGTGGCACGCCTGCACGGAGATTATACTGCGCTTCGGCTTGGATCGCAAGATATAATTCTTTCGTGCAATCGCCACACCTCCCCTGCATCATCCAGTTCTCTTAGCCTCTACTAAAATAGTGCAGTACGTCTTTTAGAGCACGACGCGGTGCAATTAATGAAGTGGTTTGATGAAAATTTACTTACGATCAATACGTCCAAAACAAAACTGGTATGTTTCAGGAATCCATTAAAGAAGGCGGACGTTAACTTGCCAGCTAAATTACACAAACGGAGCGGCGTGAATTGTGTTTGTTCCCCGCTTGAATATGTTAAAACGGTAGAGTGACTGGGAGTTTTTTTCTTTTTTATTCAGATATGACATGGAATTTACATCTATTGCCTGTTTCTGGTAAGCTGCGAAGTGTTAGCTGCTTACTTTGCAATAGCAAAGTGTTTATGCCGTTTTGTGTAAGGAAGTCTGTTGCACAAGCCCTTGGGTACAGTTTATTGAGGTATGGAATTACACTGTTTGGTAATTGTGCAGAACTCTGGCAAATAAAAATTGATCGTAATTTGAAGGGATTGGTTTAGAGTGTGGGGTATCACTTTGACTTTTCAACTGATGCGAATATCTTCGAGTGTTTGCGAGTGCCCAATTTCTCTTCCCTGTTTGTGGAAACAGTGGTGTGACGCCACTTTTGAAATAACGATTTTAAACGCCCTTCGTTCCTAACAGGAATCTCCGTCAAACGTCCCGTTTTGTCATTCCCCGTTGTGTAACTCGCTACGGTAAAAGAATTCGCTGTCATTATGTGCCATCTGTCTTCAATAAATTACCCGATTGTGTCTTTGAGTGTGCTGCAAAAGAATATTAAAAAAATGTTGATGAATTCAAGATTAGCATTTTCTTGCTCACTCTGTACAGTTTTGTTTTATGAAGTGTTCTTTGTTTTGCTTTTTCTATTTTGAGAGCTTTCGCTGTCCGACTTGCCCGGGTCCTTGGACAAACCCGTAACTGCACAGTGTTTTTTGAATATATGTGGAATATTATTATTAGTAGTAGAAGTATTATTCGTATTATTTGGAATCCCGAATTCAATATCGAATGTTTCTCCAAGATTTGTAATAACAGGCCTACGCTTTACAGTGCCTTGGTGTTCAACGCGATATGGTGCGGCCAGACGCTGTGTGTATGTTACCGACATTTTTAACAAATTACCGGAAGATATATTTTCTGTAACTTCCAAAAGAAAATTAAAAAGAGGTGTTAGGGCTGCATTAAAAAATATTCGTAATTTTTTAATAGGCTTTGATGCATCTTTTCTTGTGTGTTCTTTTATGTGACAAATGTGTCTTTCTTTTTTTATTCTTTTTTTGTGTTTTTAGTGGGAATTCTGTGTTAATACTTGGTACCCTGAAAAATGTGTTGTTTTTGTCTACCTAAATTTTTTCGGTGTTGCTATGATTGTACGCTTCTTCAACGTAATTACTGTCGCTCTAGCCGATATTGCCGGACTAAGTCATGCAAGTCTGTTACAGACTTCGACGGGCCAGTTATTGGACTGTATTAAACTTTATTTGACAATAAAGATTATAATGATTATTATTTTTTATTTATTATTATGATTTGCATTAATTTGCTTCAACTAAACGCAATCAATGCGAAGTTAGATGTTCTGCTTCCTTTGAAAGAAAAGATAGATGAGTTGTCGTCACTTCCAGCAAAATGAATCACCTGCTAATGTTGAAGGCTGTCGTCGGAACGTTGAATGAAACTGTTAGGGGTGGCTCAAGAATCGGTAGATTCATATTCTGCATAGTATGATTCCCTGTTAGCATATACAAAAGCGAACGATAAGCAAATAAGAGTGCTGAAAGATGAAATTGAAATTCTCAGATTGACAGTAATCGAGCAGAGTCCCGAAATACGCCTACGGCGAACAGAGCTTAACAACGCTAATTAGCGAGTTCGTTTCACAGCGCTCGTGCCCACGCGTGCCCACTCGCAGCGTGGAGCAGGTTCGTTTCCGCCGGCACTCCCCGAGTGGTTACACTCCCCGAGTTCGTTTCAGCGCCGGCACCCCCACACGTCCATGCATTCGCTGCACCGAGAATATCAAGCGTGAAAAAATGCAATCCCGTCATGCCTCGCTTCGGCGAGGAGCGGGAGCAGACGACAAGGGTTTGTCTGCTACGATTTGTCATTCGTACAACAACACGAAAGAAAAAAACTAGATTTTTTTATAAAAATCGTGTCCCGCGGGCAACGGAATCGAACGCGAGCTTGAATTGTGCGCGTCTGCTATTTCATGAAAGAAGCGATTTACAACCCGTGATCTTTTTGCAAGTTTTTAGTTGCTCTGCTGCCGTAGATACGCTGCAATATACCAGTGTGTAAAGAAATGCTCAGAAGAAAGGCATCAGCGGCCCCCGAGATGTTTATCACCATCCGGGTGCGGGTGAAGAATTTAGCATTTGTCAACAAAGCTCCCCAGCAGAAACCTGTGACTGCCCAATAAGCAACAATAAGCGTACAATCATAGCGACACCGAGAAAGTTAAACATAGTGACTTTACCCAGGGCTTGAACAACATCATCGTGTTTAACATTTACCTGCGTCAGCTATCGTGCCCCGTCGTACTTTGTTCGAGAAAGCTCTCGTTCTCGACGCCCTCACCAAGGCTAAAATCTGATCCACCGGTAACGACGACCGAAATCGAAAGTCCTACGAAACGTTTCGCTGGATATTCCAACAGACTAGTTTTACACCGTACCCTTCCAGTGGTTTACGGATAATACTATGCTCAAACGGATCAAGCTTTTGCGCGGACAGCAGAATCAGTTTTCTCTAGTATAAACGGTTATAAGTTGCATGGGCACTAGTTGCATGGGCGTCAGCCTTCCCCAATACCAGCACTCCTGTACATTTCTACCTCCCAAGTGCAATAAATAATATCAATATCAAAGATCGCAACCAGCTGCTTTGTAGTCAGCTGGTTGCGGAAATTTACGCCGTCTGTAAATATCTCTACGACAACCGAGTTGCTTGAAGTCATCGCAAATAAAGACTACAGGTTGCAGCGGCCGACGTTTATAGATAAACATTGATAGCGACTGCACTATCGCATTCCCACCCATCACGTCGAACAGCAAGGCCCTAGTTTTGGTTTGAGGCCGGTACTCTTTCTAGACCATAGATGGCGGCAGCATCAGTCTTTTGCACTCGGTGCATGTGGCAAGTTCGTTCGAGGCCGGTTCTCCGTGCGACACTCCGCGAGTGCGATGCATTCTGGGAGGGAACTCGAACGGTGCCAGTGCGTGTGAAACGAACTCGCTATAAGCAACAGAGTCGATTGAGTAACATGGAAATTTATGGTCTACCATACCACCCGACCGAGAACATCGTCTTCGTAGAAATAACCTCATATAGAAAGGTCTGCCTGAACAAGAGCGTGAAATCTGGAATGACACCGAGAAAAACGTTCACGCCTTCTTCTTAACCCATCTAAACATTACCTCCGGTGAAATCGAGCGCGCGCAACGGATAGGGCTGCCTTGGGCTGGGACAAATAGGCCGATAGTTCTGAGTTTCTGAGTTACAAAAGCAAGTTCGAGGTCTTAAGCAATGCTCACAGGTTGAAAAACCTGATATCGCTTAAAGTCTGGATTGAAGAGGATTATTCGCCCAGTGTGCAGCTTGCCCGCAAAAAACTTCGTGACCATGCGAAAGCAAACCGAGGTACGAATTGATTCCGACTATCATACGTCAAGCTTACATTGAACGACGTTGTTTACTCCTACTACGCAAACAGTGATCAGGTTATCTCAGTTTCCCCGAGGCAATACGATAGACCACCGCGCATGACCTAAACATAAATATAAAACCAACTCTTGCCCCACTACGCAGATTGGCCCCCTCTCTTTAATGGTAGGCGAGTTTCGCAGTCTATTGACAGAGCAAGATGACTTGATGGCTTGTATTGACGCTTGTTCTGCTGACGTTGTTTTTGGGAACGGAAACCTGGTTTACTTGGAATATTGCGAATTCAGAGCTGGCTCTTGCTAACTCGTTTACTATTTATCGCAAAGATCGAACTGGAAACAGGGGAGGCGGAGTAATGGCAGCTGTCAGAAACACGATTCCATCCTCTTTGCTTTCCTTTCACAGCCCGCTCGAAATTTTATGGATTACCGTTAAACTATCTTTTCAGACATGTTTAGTCGGGGAGTGTTACATCTAGGCCCCCTAGGTCCCCTGCCGACTTTATTGAAAATCTAACTAGAGTTATCGATCAAGTTCATTCTAAATTCCCTCACAGCCCTCTCATATTAGCTGGCGATTTTAACTACCGCGGTATTGATTGGGCTGCGTGTACAATGTCCGATAAATGTCCCCTCCCCAAAAAGATAAAAAAAATGAGCGCCGGAAATTGTTGGAAATTGCCGACTGCTCTAGTATGCAGAAAATGATTATCACGCCCACACGTGAAGATGTAGTTTTATTTTTATTTTCACCACCCATCCGGAGCTTGCATCTGTACGCATTATCCACAAAAATTAGGGATGATTGCATTATCCGCTGCGATTTTGCCCTGACTCTAAAAAAAGGAACCAAAATAGCAAAGACATTTTTGTTTAAAAGAGAGTCGATAGGAAAACTTCGTATTCTGTATTAAGTGAGTTTTCTAGCACATTTCTGAGTGGGTTTGATAAACGGTCTCTAAACGACAATTCGATTCTCTTTCGGAATAAGTTACTGGAAGCTCACGCTGTATGTGTCTCCACTATAAAAATCGCCCTTAGCCTCCACAAACCGTGGTTTACAACAAGAATTAAATGCTAAATACAAAAAATAAACGTCTGTACAGTCGTGTTGTGCTTTCGCAAAGTCAGCATGATTGGACCATTTATCATGCTCACTCAGTGTTCTGCAAAAAAGAAATAAAAATGCCAAGCAACTTTTTTTTATGACGATGTCTCAAACATGCTTCGATCCGACGGAAAAAAATTTGGAAAGCGATAAATCCAAAATCCATGCACTCCAGTTCTATTATTTGTGACGACGGATCAGTACAAGCTTCACACAAATTAGCTGTTGTTTTAATACTTTTAGCAGCGTTTTTACTGCCAAGAAAGTGTTTCCACATCCTACTGCTATTTCCTCAAGTGCTGAAAATATAATGAACGATATTGTAATTTTTAATTAGGGAGTTGACTGTGCCATTGATCGTTTACAACTTGTTCTAGCCCAGGTCCCGACGGAATATCTACTAAGCTTTCAAAATTAACCAAACGCATATCTGGAGTCCTACTGCGCAGCCTGTTCCAACATTCTCTCTCCGGTGGTCAACTACCTGATCACTGGAAACTTGCTCATGTTATTCCAATTTTAAAAGCCGTAGATAAAAATAATAGCGATAACTACAGACCAAATATCCCTCCCTTCCGTTTCATGTAAAATCTTAGAACATATACTTTCATCCCAGATTATGACTTATTTATCTTATAACACCCTTATTTTCTCTAATCAGCATGGGTTTCAACGCGGTCATTCCTGCGAAACAAAACTATTTGAATTGATTACTCACCTTCACCTTTCAGTGCACTCCTCTTGACCTATCGATGCTATTAGAGCGCAGCTCACAGGCGCCCGTTTCCGGCTTGAGCGTCGTCGGCGTAACCGCGCTTTGCACTATGGGTCGTTTCCCATAATGACGTCACACGTGAAGTCACGCGTGACACGAGGGTCACTCGCGACGTCACTCGTAAACTCACTGCGCGTTGCATCATGGTCAAATTTTCCCGCTAAATATAGCAAAAAAAATTCCCCGCTAAATTTAGCGGAAAATTACCCGCTAAATTTAGCGGAAAAATTTCCCCGCTAAATTCAGCAGAACATTTTCACCGCTAAATTTAACAGAAACATTGGGGAATTGTAGTAGACCGTTTCCGCAGCCCGCTAAGCACCCGGATAGCGCTCCGTAATCCGCAGCAAGACCTTGGAGTATGCAGATAAGGCTGCCGGCGCGCATGCGCAGCTGCGGCGTTTTCTTCACGGATACCGTAGCGGAGGAGAAAAACGGTCTACTACAACTCCTATTTTCCCGCAAAATTTAGCGGAAAATTTCCCCGCTAACTTTAGTGGAAAAACTTCATCGCTATATTTCGCGGGAAAATTCCTCACTAAATATAGCGAAAAAAATTCCCCGCTAAGTTTAGCGGAAAAATTTCCCGCTAAATTTAGCGGAACAAACTCCCCGCTAAATTCAGGGAAAAAATCACAGCTAAATTGAGCGGGAAAATTTCCCCGCTATGTCTAGCGGGAAAATGTTCTCCGCTAAATTTAACAGAAAATAATTCCCCGCAAAATTTAGCGGAAGAACTTCCCCGCTAAATATAGCGGAAACATTTTCCCCAGTAATTTTAGAGGAAAAACTTAACAATACATTTAGCGGAAAAATTCCCCGCTAAAATTAGCGAAAACATTTCCCCGCTAAGTATAGCGGAAAAAATCCCGGCTAAATTTAGGGGAAAATTCCCTCGCTATATTTAGCGGAAAAAATTTACCTTCTAAATTTAGCGGAAAAGAATTTTATGCTAAATTTAGCGGGAAAATGCTCCGCTAAATTTAGCGGAAAAATACTCCGCTAATTTTAGCGGGAATAGCTTCCCTGCTTATATAGCAGAAAACAATCCCAGCTAAATTTAGCGGGAAAATTTGCCCACTAAACTTAGCGGGAAAAAATTATCTGCTAAACTTAGTGAAAAAATTCCCCGCTAAATTTAGCGGAAAAAATTATCTGCTAGATTTATCAGAAATTTATTTTCCGCTAATTTTAGCGGAAAAATATCATCGCTATTTTTACCGGAAAAAGTCCCCGCTAAATTTAGCGAAATAATTCCCCTAAACTTCCCCGCTAAATTTCGCGGAAAAAAACCCGCTAAATTTAGCGGGAAAAAGTTATCCGCAAAATTTTGCGGAAAAGAATTCTACGCTACATTTAGCGGAAAAATTCCCCGTTAAATTTAGCGGAAAACAACCCCAGCTAAATTTAGCTGAAAAATTTTCCCGCTACATTTAGCGCGAAAAGTTCTCCGCTAAATTTTGTGGAAGCGAATTCCCCGCTAGATTTAGCGCAAGTATTTTCTCCGCTAATTTTAGCAAAAAAACTTCATCGCTATATTTACCGAAAAAAATTCCCCGCTAACTTTAGCGAAAAAAATTCCCCGCTAAATTCAGCGAAAAAAAATCCCCGCTAAATTTAGCGGGAAAGTTTTCCCACTAAAATTAATGGGAAAAGGTTCTCCACTAACTTTATCGTAAAAGAATTACCCGCTAAATTTAGTGGAAAACATTCCCCGCTAAACTCAGTGGAAAAATATTTCCCGCTACACTTAGCGGAAAAACTTCATCGCTATATTTAGCGGGAAAATTCCCCGCTACATTTAGCGAAAATACTCCCGCTAAATTTAGCGGCAAAATTTTTCTTTTAAGTTTAGCGGACAAAACTCCCCACTAAAGTTAGCAGAAAGCATTCCCCGCTAGATTTAGCAGAAAAACTTCCCCGCTAGATTTAGTGGAAAACTTCCCATCTAAATTTAGCGGAAAATTTTCCCGCTAAATTTAGCGGGAAAATTTTCCGCTAAATTTTTTTTGCTAAATCTAGTGGGAAATTTTTTCAGCTAAATGTAGGGAAAAAATTTCCCACTACATTTAGCGGGAAAAAATTTCCCGCTATATTTAGCGGGGAATGTTTCCCCTATATTTAGCGGGAACATTCCCCGCTAAATATAGCGGGAAATTTTTCCCGCTAAATGTAGTGGGAAATTTTTCCCTACATTTAACTAAAAAAATTTCCCACTAGATTTAGCAAAAAAAATTTCCCCGCTAAATTTAGCGGAAAAAAGTTCCCCGCTAAGTTTAGCGGAAAAATTCCCCGCTAAATTTAGCGGGAAAAAAAGTTCCCGCTAAATTTAGCGGAAAAAAATTCCACGCTAAATTTTGTGGAAACAAAATTCCCCACTAAATTTAGCGGAGAAGATTTCCCTGCTCAATTTATCGGGAGATGTTTTCCGCAAAATTTAGCGGGAAATTTAGCGAAAATATCCCGCTAAATTGGAGAGGAGCAGGAGGAGGGTACGGATGAAGAGGAGGGGCATACCCTCCCCTCCGTTCCTTCCCCTCATCGTCCTCAAGGACTGCGCTCTAATTCGGCGTTACAGGGGATTGTAGACATCCTTCATTTTTTTGTTGATTTTGCTAAATCTTTTGATCGGGTTCCCCATAACAGACTAATATACAAATTAGAAACTATGAATACAAATGGTTCTGTTCTTCAGTCGATAAGTGCATTTTTAACAAACCGTTCTCAATCTGTTGTATTTTATAAGTGTATCTCCTTTCCTATGCCGGTGAACTACGGAGTCCCTCAGGGCTCTGTCCTCGCTCCGGTATCGTTTCTTTCATATATAAATGACCTTCACTCTAACATTCAGTCTACCATACGTCTCTTCGCGGATGATTGCGTCATTTATCGGGTCATTTCTAACCGCTTGGATTTTCGCTTCTCCAGCGGGACCTAGACATAGTCCAGCAATGGTGCACCACATGGTTAATGAAAATAAACACTAACAAAACTAAAGCTGTCACTTTTAAAACGAAATTACAAATCACTCATCCCGTGTAGATGATTGGAGGGGACGGCACTGAAAACGTTACGTCAGTTAAATACCTCGGCCGGCGTCCATTCAGCAGCTAACTTATCATGAAACCTTTATATTGAACATGTAATCCGCAAGGCATCCAGAACTCTTGGTTTTCTTAAACACTCTTTATTTCAAGCTAACAAAGAAACAAAACTCCTCGCCTATACTACCCTCGTCAGGTGCTGTTGGAATATGCATCCATCATATCGCACCCTCGTCAGCTCTACTTAACAAACCATATTGAGGCACTTCAAAATGAAACTGCAAGATTTATAACCCGAGATTTCTCCCGTACCTCCAGTCTGTCTAACATAAAACGTAACCTCAACCTAACCTAACTGTAGTATAGGAGAGGTATTGCTTGCATGTCCGTTTTCTACAAGCTCTAACATGGATCATCTCCCTTTAGGAACTCATTCATTCAGCCTGCGCAACGTTCAAAAACTCCCTCTGGTTCTTGCCATCTTCGAATGGAACAGCCTGCCCAGAAAAATCGCGTTAATCACTTTACCTGATATGTTCATTAGCTTTTTAGATTTTCATCCAGTGTTCTTGTTATTTATACCGTTTATTGGTTGTTTAACAATGTTTATGCCGACTATAATAGTTTCAATTTTTTTCCACTTCACCCAATTGTACCAAACTTTAATTGTACCATCACCCCCCCCTCCCCCTCCCCCTTTGTGATGCCCGTAAGGGCCTCTAGGGTAAATAAATAAATAAATAAATCCGGAACTTCGTTGGTAAAATAGCTTCCAAGCTGGAGAACGAGAACTTTCGGCCCTCTGATGTAATCACTGTCCATAGCCCGCCAGCACAACGGAATTTAGCTTCCCCTCAACCAGTGATTGTGAGGTTTATCTCCGCAGCCGTCAAAGAAGTCTGGATGACATCACGAGGTAAATTAAGATCTCTCCCTGCTGATTCTCCGAAAATGTACTTTAACGAATATTTCACTCGCATCAACAAGGACCTGCTTTTGGAAGGCAAGGACGCGGGGTAAAGAGGAACAGTACAAGTTTGTTTGGATAAAGAACGCCAAGATGTTCGCAAAGAAGAGTGAAGGTTCTCCTACAGTTCGAATCACTTCTATAGCTGATATCGACAAGATGGTCTAAGGTGATGGAAGAACGTTGTTTTAGATGTCCTGACTTGTCGTCTTTTCAACACGCTTTATATAATTCCCAGAAAGCTTACACTTTATTGCATGTAAATATCAGAAGCCTAAAAAAATACTGGAAGCAGTTTTTCGCATTTCTTCAAGTGGCACGCAAAGTTGTTTTTTTTTGCTTTTTTTAACTGAAATTAACATCTATGCCAATTTGTGTGAAAGATTTTTTTCATTCTGGTTACAACTTTTTCCGAACACCGCAAGTAGCAAAGGGTGGAGGCATAGGAATTTTAGTGAAGGACGTCCCAGGCAGCACACAGTATTGTGCCAATATTGGCGTCGGATCGGAGAAATCTGGACAATATCATTCTGATACTGCCGATATTAGCAGAGGATCGTAAAGATCGGGCCAGTATTACTGTGATGTGGCCGATGTCGGCGGAACATCACTTAGGCCGGCAAACGCCACGCTGATATGCAGAATCCGGCGCCGTTTTGCGGTAATTTGTCGGGTATGGACCGGCTATATCGGCCGGTATTAGGAATTGTTGACCGTTTCTAAAACGATACTGAATCGCGGTCAATCGCGCCGGCCAATCGCGGCTGCCGCCGCTGTTGCCACGGGCCGCGCCGAGGGCGCGCCAGGCATTTAGCGGCTGGAACTGGGTTTTTCCGTACAAACAGACGGACAATTTTCTTTTTGTAGTAACTTTTATTGGAGATTAGTACAAATACTAATCAGTAGTAATTAGTAAAATTAGTACAAACATCACGCGTACAAGTACGCGTGATGTTTTCTAAAATCTTTAGTTTACAAGGTCTGCGGCACAATTAATATTGTTTTTATACAACCATGTCTCAGCGGTGATTTCAGGTAGCACGTCCCAACCTAGGCGCATCCTAACTTCGGAAGTAATTCGCGGCGCGTCTGCTTGGGAGTCGGGGGTGGCACCCTTCAAGCCCCTTCACCTTATCTGTTTCGAAGCCAAAATGTCCGATCAAAGCCGAGATAGAAGTCACGTGCAGTTCCTTGAGTGGCCGGTGCGGGAGAAATGGCGACGTTGCGATCGCTATTAGCTCGGTTCTCAAATACGGATCGTTGCCACTTTTTCAGAGCAGGCTCTATGGCAGTTTCCCAACTGATCGGTTAATTCAATAGTAACGTTGGCCTGGGCGAAGTCCGCTGAGCGCTGACACCACAGCGGCAGCGGTCATGTTAACCGATATTCGCCCATTTCTGCCCAGATCTTGATTGATATCGCCAATTCTGGCCCACTTTTAGAACGATCGTTAACCGATATTGGCCCAATACTGGGCTGTGGTACAAAGCATGAAACTGGGCCAATGTTGTGCGCAATATTCCCCCGACGCTGGCCCAATGTCGGCGTGCTGCCTGGCGTGTGGTTCAGTGCGCCTACCACTATTGATTTCACTCATTCCAAATTACTTTCGCTTAATATTTGGAACGACTGATTCTCCCCCCCCCCCCGGTTGGACCCTGGTAGCCCAGTCCGGCAACACGATCGCCTTTTGCGGCAAGGTACCATTTCAAGGAGTATGTATCCCTTGAAAGAAAAATAAGCTGATTGATTGATTGATTGATTGATTGATTATTGATTGATTGATTGATTATGACACGAGAGCAACTAGGCCAAAATGCGCCAGGTGAATAAACTATTGCTGAAAAAGGGGAGAGGACAAAGTTATAGTAGCTGGTGATGTAATAAATGCATGAGTATGAATTGTGTAGAATATATGAACATAAATTTCTAGTAAGAACTAAAATTATAATGAATACGCCGTCATCTCCAGTGAAAACGACATGGTAAAAAGGGGAGTTCTAACAGGTGTATATGCCCAGCTATTTAAGAAATTCCAAAATTTTACTAAAAAGCACAAGAGATTTATCTACTAGCAAGAATGCGGGATAAAATGGAAAATGGGATCCAAAAATACTAGCAAAACATGCTTATCGTTTTTTATCTAAGTACCTGCAGCGCCACAGAATATGCACGACAGTAAAAGTTTTGCCACAATGCTCACAGCGCGGGGTATCGTCATCACAAATTAAATATAGATGCGTTAAACGTGTTTGTCCAAAACGCAAGCGGCACATCAAGACCTTGTGGTACCGGTTCCTCTGGTGGGAACTTTCACATAATCCTAAACAAGGTTTGATATTATGTAGTTCGATGTCTGCTTCTTGATTCCATTCTAACTGCCAAAGTTCATAAAATTATTTTTTATAACTGGTTTAAGTCCTCATTGGGTAGCCCAGCCGATAATTTTAGGCCACCATTACCACAGGAGCCAATCTATCTGCTGATTAATTACCTGGCATATCTACATGGCTTGGCACCCAGCATAGTTTTATATCAAGGTCAAGTAGGAGAGAGCGATTCATTTGTACACAGGCTTGTTGTACGAGGCGATTATTTGTAACGGTAAGAGAGCACACACCAAGTAGAGCACTCTGGGGGTCTACAAACAAAATAGCCCTCCTCACACGGTCTTCTAAAATGTGTTCAAGCACCATGAGCATAGCGTAAAACTCAGCAGTGAAAATACTTGCAACACTGTCGATACGTCTCACTCTACTAAAGTGTGCCGAATATACTACGGAGCCTACGAAAGACGGGCTTTTGGCACAATCAGTAAAATATTTTACATAGTCTTCATATTTATCTTGTAATGCGAGAAATTACTTGTGAAGAACTTGATGGTTAACTGACCTTTTATTCTATCTTGTGAGCGACCAGTCACGTGATAATCTTACTGCCTTCCAAGGGGCAAATGTCTGGGTTTCCTCAATCAAGTTACCTTCAGGAAGAGCCAGCTGCAGGGAGTCAGAAGTGCTTTGAAGCCTAAAGCTTAAAGGCCGTACTATGCAAGGTTTGTTTCCAAAAAGCTGCGAAAACATGGAGGTGTAGATAGAATTAAATAAAGGATGTACAGGATCCGATTTTACTTTGTACTCATAACAGAAGCTACGATATTGTCTGCGCTTTTCTAGTGACATTTGATGGGTATCTGCATACAGGCTCAAGAAAGGCGATGTCCGAAATGCTACTATTGCAGGTCGAAGGCCAAGATAATGGACTGTGTCTAGCATTTCTAAGACAGATCGCACTGCTGATCCGTACTCAATTGCACCATAGTCCAGACGGGAACGTACCAGTGAGTTGTACAATCGGATGAGACATCGCCTGTCAAACCCCAGGATGCGTGTGAAAGCAGTCTGAAGAATATTAGATGACCGCAAGCATTTCCGTTTCAGCTCCTTGACGTGATCCAGAAAGGTAAGTTTCTTGTCAAAAAACACCCCTAAAACTCTGTACTCGTGTTTTACAGGTATTACAGCACTACCGATCTGCAAACAAGAATCAAGAAACAGACCGCAACGTAGTGAAAAGGGCACACATACTGGTTTTAGAAGAAAACTTGAAACCACTTTCATTGGCCCATTTGCTCATTTTGTTTATTAAGACTTGAGTTTGGCGCTCGCAACTAGAGGGATTGCAGGACGAAAAGGAAATCTGCACATCATCCACGTGAAAATGAATATGAAACGGATGGAGGTATCACTGCAGCAAGGCTGTTTATCTTCACCACAAACAAAATGACGTTCAAGACACCCCCTTGAGGGACGCCATTTTCTTGAAGAAAAACATCCGAAAGTGTGGAGCCAAACCTAAGCTGAAAGGTTCGGTTAGTCAAAAACTCCTTTATGCAGCGCAACGTACGGCCACGGACACCATATGTGTATAAGTCCTTTAGAATCCCGTAACGCCACGCAGTATCATAGGACTTCTCCAGGTCAAAAAATACTGAAACGCAGTGCTGTCGATGAACAAATGCTTCACGTATGAAAGTTTCCAGGCGAACAAGATGATCCCATGTTGATCACCCCATTCTAAACCCACACTGATTGGGATCTAAAATTCCTCCGGGCTCTAGAAAGTGTACTAATCATCTGTTTATTAGTTTCTCATAAGTTTTCCTAAGGCAACTGATCATCGGAATGGGACAATAACTTCCTGGCAGAGCAGAGTCCTTACCGGGTTTTCAGAAGGGAAATTATATGTGCCCGTGTCCAGCACTGGGGAAAGGCAGAAGCTTCTTACAAATGACTAAAAAGGTTAACAAATGGCCTAGAGATTCCAAGAGACAAGTGCCGCAACATTTCATAGTGGATTTTGTCAAGTCCAGGTGCCGACTGCGTTTTTGACCCAAGGGCCAACTCAAGTTCGCACATTGTAAAAGGCTGGTTGCATGCAACAGTATCTGATCTCGAAATAGCAATTGGCAGCTTTTCTGCTACAGTTCAGAACGTTTTTTAAATTTTGCAGAATAATTAGATGAACTAAAACTTCAGAAAAAAGTTCCGGAAGAACATTTGCCTGGCCTTCAAGGTTGATGAAGGCCAGGGTAAAAGAGGCGTCCTAAAGCAGAAGGTAGTTGCCTTGAATTTTCCTTACTCGGTCCCACACCTCGTATAATATGACAAAACTGTTCAATTTGGAAACATTTCATCTATGAGCTTTTCTTTGCTCGTTTCCTTGTCCACCGAGCCTCGGCTTTACATTTTTAAATTCTCTCTTTGTTCAGACCGTTGGGTAGCGGCAAAAAGTGCGCCGGGCCCTGTTCTGAGATCTAAGCGTAACAGTACAAATCTTTGGTCCACCAAGGCTTGCAGCGCTTGGGACGAATTTCAGATGTTTGTAGAATGAAGACAGATGCAGCATGTTTTATACGGTCAGTAACGTACAGGGTGGCATTCTCAGGGATCATAGCTATAAGTTCAGTTGGGTCAAGCACTGCTTCCAATGCGAAAAGAATCCAGACAGGTTTGTTTAATTTCCACCTGGAGATACGTGTTCGTAGTGAAGGATGTAGCTGCAATACTTTCAAAAATAACAGGAAAATGGTCACTCCCAGAAGGATTATCTAAAACCTTCCAAGAAAAATAGTTGGGGAAGAAAGAGACATTCCGATGGAAGTAAACGTATTATCAGGTGCACTAAAACATATAGGCTCTTATCCATATTAAAGGCACAGGCCGGATGACAATAAAAATATTTCAATGACACCCCTACGGGATTCTTGGTGAGACTACCCCACATGGCGTGGTGGGCGTTAAAATCCCCCAAGATTAAAAAGGTTGCGGAAGCTTGGCCACGAGTCCATGCAGGTCATGTAAATGCAGTGGATATTTGGTGGCAGGTAAAGTGAAGCAAGTGCAATAAGGCGGTCAAGAAAAACACGAACTGCAAATACTTCTAACGAGATTGTGAGGGAAACTGAAGCACAGGCAATACCACTCTGCACAACAACAGTAACTCCACCAGAGGAGTTGCTAGGGAATGCACGGTCCTTTCTAAGAACCTGATGACGGCCTACAACATTTGTCTGCGTGTCCCTGAGATTGTGTCTCTTCTAGGCATATAGCGACAGATCGAAGCTTATCAAGAAAAAATGTATGTCATCAACATTGGGGAAAAGACCACGGCAATTTCACTGCCTGACGCTATAGCTCTTTGCCATTTATAAGAAATAAAAGTAGAAGAACGCTGTTAAGATGAACTGGAACTGACATTTGTTAAAGTTTAAAATCTATTTTTACCAATAGGGTGTTATGTTTTTCTAGGAGGATTTTTTTTTTTGCCTACGAGCGGAGTCATTGGCGGCAGAAAAGGAGGATTTCCTTCCTGAGATGAGGGCATCCTCGTCGGATCTGGGCCCATTCTCATCCATAGGCTTTTCTTTTGCCGTCGGCAGCTCACGTTTGGAGGTCGTCTGCTTGGACGGCTTTGTGGCTTCCTCTGGGCAGCAGAGGCGCGGAGGGCTGACCTCGGCCACGAGGGGCCGAAGTGGCAGGTGGAGCAGAGGGTGTCATTACCTGCTCCGGAATGGATGCCGAGGCAGCATCCACTTTGCGGTTTGGATGCGGTGCCACTGGCTCCGCCCTGGAAACGTAGAGGGAACCTCGACGGGGGACGTAGATCACCCGGAGCCGCCTGCATTCCCACCGACACCACAGGCTGTGCCGGTCCCCTCCGCACAGCCTGGCCCCTGGGCATAAGATCCTTGGGAAACGAGAGCAAAGCCCTTCCTTGCGTCACTGTACGAAATGTTTTCAGGGCTTTCACCGTAAGAATTTCCTTTTCTTGTTTCCACAGAGGGCAGGATCAGGAGTACGCTGGATGATGGCCATTACTGTTAGCACACTGGAGCTCATTCTCGCACACATCAGCGACACTTGACTCAAGTCTCACTTCCCTGGCAATTCCGTGACCCATGACCGAACCGCTGGCACTTAAAGCACCGCTGAAGGTTCGGCGCATAGGGGCGGATGCGGCACTGAATATATCCTGCCTTTACAACTTCAGGAAAGGAGGTTGAATCAAATGTAATGATGATGTGTTTAGTCTTGCGTTGAACACCATCGAGCCGAAGTACATGCCGGGCAACAATTACACCCTGTGTAGAAAGGACCTCAACTACTTCGGCTCCTGTACTCTCGAGCAAGTCGTCTCCAAGGATCACGCCTTGAATTGTGTTAAGTGTTCGATAAGGTGTGACAGTGACTTTGTAATCAGACACGCAGTTGAGTGCAAAGAGTGAATCACTTCGTTGCTCAGTTTGTATCTCTACTAGCCGATCACCGGATGATATCTTTTTTTGCATTGTAGTTTGTTTGTTTTTTCAATCATTCCTTCAAGAACTTTTGAGACGAGGAAAGGCGACAACTTACCAAGCGGTTTATCGCCTTCCGAGTGCATAACAAGGAACTTGGGATACTTTGAAGGTATGCAAGTTGCTTTTCAGTGAGATGCTTCGGTGCGGCCCCTTTTCGGAGGCCGATCAAGGAAGAATTTCAGTATAGAACCCATATTACATGGGAAAGAAATTCAGTGCCTGGGTGCACCACCCACCACGGAGTCCCACAAGGGGTGTAGGTAATGTGCCATAGCAACAAAGGCTTGGCTGACACAATTACACTGCCAGTGCTGCCCGGGCACAATACCTAGTGTGGTTGCAGGGACAGGGCCTGTTTCCACCTCAAGGTTAGCCCTTGCCGACTAAGAAGGTAAAAATGAAAGAGGAGAGAGAGTAGAAGAAAAGAGAAAGAGGTTGAAGGAAAAGTGAAAGGAAGAAGAGTGTCGGAAGAGGCGACTGACTAAATCATCCTGGTCGGGCCAAGCCAGGACGCCCGTCTACGAGAAGCAGGAGCCGAACTGGTATATTGCCTCGCCCGGGGGCCCCGAAGGGTCCAAACATACCCCGGACTCAGCACAACCACCAGTATCCCCTTTTCCCCGGACACGGGTTAAGCCACGCACAGCCAGGCTTGGGTTGGTGAACCCACATGGCTCGGGGTTCGTGGTGACGCCACTCACCAAGCATCTACAAAAGCAGGTGCCCCCTGCGTGTGGGAATGGCGGCTTGGCTGACGTCCGTAATGACGCCAGTCACCAAGTATCTAACACCTAAGGTGTAGGCGCTCTTTGCGGGGTTTAGGAATGACAGTTGTTCCTGGTCTCTCCTGGCATTTTAAAGACTCCCTTCTACAAATTTATCTCTTTATGTTCACGAGCTTAGAGCAACACTGTATGGCTTGTCATCTGTTGAAAAATTATGCATAGTAGGCGATCTTAATATCGATTCTTTAAAAATACCAAAGTCAATTGTCTGTGACTATCTCAATATCTTATCGAATGTAGCATGTGTGAGCGGGATTCACTCACCAACACGATAATTATTGGCTGATAAGCTTGTTTCGTCTTGTATTGATCAGATTCACTTGGGGCCGTCAATCTGTGCCATAACGTCTGTGCACAGTCATTTCACAAAGGCTTGCAGATCACTATTTTATAGCTTGCCAGGTCACTTCTAAAGACCTGATTAAGCACACAACTTAGTAAAAAGGCAGGTTGAGATTGTAGATAAAAAAAATACTTCATGAACTGGTTTCGGCTTTCCACTGGCAGCATTTGTTACTTAATGTAAACTGCGATGGAGTATACGATACTTTCCGACAGACTTGGTACTCTTTTACTAATGAATCAAAAAGTTTTTACGATCAGAAAACGCCATAAAGAATAAGTTTGGCTGAATTTGGATCTTTTTTCTGCAATTCAGGTTAGAAAAAGATTCCGGAGAAAATGCCTGCGTTCTCCCCGAATTACACCACTAAAAACAGAATTTCATTGTGCACGTAATCGTGCACATGCACTGCTTCGGGCCGCTCAAAGGAATTATTTTCAAGATCAATTCTATCGTGCAAGCTCTGATGTTGCAAAAACTTAGACTCCCGTTAACCGACTTCGTGGAAATAAGCCTGCAAACTCAGTTGATGAGACCTTGGAAAATACATTCGGTCCTATTACCTGCTCCATTCCTGATAAGTTTAACTCGTTTTAGAGAACAGCTCTAAGGCGCCCGATTCCAAGTTTTGCGGCTTCGGTGTCGGCGTAGCCACGCTAAATCTAGCGGGAAAATTGACGTCGCATGACCTCAACAACAATTCAATTCCCCGCTAAATTTAGGTGGGAAATGGACGTCCCATGACTTGGTGTAACGTCACCTATGAGCAAATTCAGTTTCTCCGCTACATTTAGCTGGAAAATTGACGTCACGTGACCTTAACACCGATTCAGTTTCCCCACTAAATTTGGCGGGAAAAATGACGTCACAGGACGGTGTCACGCCACCTATGAACAAATTCAGTCTCTCCGCTAGATTTAGCGGGAAAATTGACGTCACGTGACCTCAACAGCAACTCAATTCATCGCTAAACTTAGCGGGAAATTGACGTCACGTGACCTCAACACCAATTCAGTCTCCCAGCTAAATTTAGCGGGGAAAATGACGTCACATGACTTGGTGTCACGACGTCACCTATGAACAAATTGTTTCTCCGCTAGATTTAGCGGGAAACTTGACGTCACGTGCGGAGGGGAGCGGAAAGTACAGAGGAAGAAAGTAGGCGGAGGGGAGGGGATAGTAGGAGGAGGGAGAGGAGGAAAGGGTTAGGACGGGAGGAGGAGGGGCATATACCCTCCCCTCCGTACCCGCCCCTACTCCTCCTCAAAAGCTGCTCTCTAATTTCGCGTTACAGAGATTTGTAAACGTCTATTATTTATTTTATTTTCACAGTCTTCAGGGGCTTCGTTGGGTGACCGTAGCTATTCATTAAATGCAAGAGATTCCAACGCGGAGTCAGCTTTTTGCCTGAATTAACAGAGGATGATCTCAAAAGTCTGTTGCCAAGTTCTAAGCCACACACACACAAAAAGAAAGACCATTTGGAGTTGATAACATTGCAGGTAATGACCTTCGCCGGAATTTAAATGCAGTTAAACATGCCTTTTTTTACATCCTAAATGGTTTCATTGCAAATTTAAAAAAAATCCTTAATAGCCTTCAAAGTGCAAGAGTTAAGCCTCTTCATAAAAGAGGAAATCGCCAAAAAATAGAATATTATCGGCCCATCTCAATCTTGTCATGTGTAAGTCAGATTTTAGAAAAACATCTTTCTTAAGTCATGAGTCATTTCCTTGATAAATTTGTCATCATATCTGACAATCAATACGGGTTTGTCAACGGACGGAGAACACAGCTTTTGCTTAAAGATTTTGCAGATAAATTACATTATGCAATCGAAAAGAAAAAAAATTTGTCGCCTGTGCACTCCTTTTGGACATGTCGAGGGCATTTGACAGTGTGAATCGTTATATTCTGTTACAAAAACTTTATCATGTTGGCTTTCGCGGCCCTTTCCTGGCTATACTAAACGATTATTTGACTGGAAGCACTCAACAAGTTTACATAGGTCAAACTCGGAGTTCAAAGCTTGCTTTAAATTCCGGGTTCCATTTTGTCGCAGTTACTTTTTAATGTGTTTGTGAGTGACATCTTTAATTCAATATCGAGCTGCAAACCTTATAAGTATGCAGATGACACTTTACTGTTGTCACGCCATATGGGACACGATAAATCAATTTCCCTGCATTCAAACAAAAACAAGTCACCTGATGAGTGGTTTGAGAATGCCTTAAAAATTAAGAACACAAAAACGCTTCTCGTATGGTTCCATAATCCTTTAAAAATACTTGTTCTTGATGGGCCTCTATTATTACATTCGTCATCATGCACATCGTGTTGTATCCCTGTTTCTAATCTTGACAACTTCAAGTACCTAGGTGTTGAATTCGATGGTGACCTCTTATGGAATACACATCTAGGAACTGTATGCAAAAAGCTCAGACGTGTATCCAGTCTACTGTATAATACAAGATCTCTCGTTCCACCAAATGCAAAAACATTGCTTATTAACGCTTTAGCCTATAGCATTATCATATATGAAATCACTATCTTTGGTGGTTGCTCTGACTTATGGCGCACCAAAATAAATACTGTATTAAAGGGAATGTTTAAAAGTATCGCATACGGCTCAAATGCTGACGGGGAACAGTAACAAATATAGCCTGCATTGAATTTCCGTTTTTTCGAGCTCTGTTTACAGAAACGGTTGTTTTAAACTACGTTTAAAGTAACGATTTCAAAGTTCCTCATATTGCATCTCGGTCACTAAGACATACAACTCTTTTTGAAGTGGCAACGATGTCAACAAAGTTTAGTAGAAGTCTGACTATTTTATGTGCCGGATATTTTTAATATTCTCCCTGACTACGAAGTTAAGACGGACTCTAAAAGAAAACTTAAACATGTCCAACGAGATCTACTTCTAATTTGTTTTGGCAGCTCCATCTGCATTGACTCTACCCTTTGGACATTTTGAAGTATACTTTATACTTTGTTTCTATTCGTATGTCTTTCCAGTTTTTTTTTTTTTGCTGAATTTCTGGACGTTTTTACTATACTTCGGGCTTTCATTTTTTTCCCCCGATGTGACTCTAATTTCTGGACATTTTGAACTATACTTTATACTTGTTTCTTTACTTCTGTCTCCACAGGTTGTTTTTTTTTCATGTGTTGCTGAATCTTTGGATATTTCTTTTCCCTATGTGTATCCACAGCTATTTTATTTTATTTTTTATGGTGACGCTGAATCACACGGAATCAACTGTTAGGTTGTGAAATCACCACTACGGGATGAAGCAGCTCCAGACGTGTACACGTTACTGAAGAAAAGTAACCGATTACAAATACTTCACTGTAAAAAGTAACTGATTACAATTACAGCCTCAAAAAGTAATCGATTACTTCCCATGTTACTTTTCATTCAACTTTTTTATTACAGTATCCTTGAAACCTCGCGCTCAATTGTTCCGAAAAAAAAAAAAAGCCTTGACCGTTTTTGTTTGAAGCTGAGTGAGTGACGCCAACACACCCAATCCCTCTCGTGAAAAAATAAATAAATAAAAAGAGCGTTGTTTAAATATATTACTCACAAGAGGCTGGACAAAGTCATTTTTCATACCCAAACGTAGTCTCCGGTGTACCAAAAAATTTTACCCAGGAAACGAAGCATAGTGAAGTGGCCTACTAATCCTCGAGGTCCCGTGCTTAGTGGTTTCGACAAAGAAAAAAAATATATTAACCGTTGCCAAGAGCTGAGAGTGACTCCAGCACATCTACCCCCCCCCCCCCAAACCACAAAAAAAAAAAAGATTTTGAACTTTTATTATATTGACAATGACAGAAGTCAAATTCCTTGATGAAAATAATCCCTGGAGAAGGGGAACAAGAGAGATAAAGGACAACACAAATCTCCAAACCCAGCTAGGTGACTGCAGAGCCTTGGTAACTGGTACGCGACCGAAAAACTTCGCCTGGTCCGGGTATGGAACGCGGGACCTCTCCATTTCCGGTGGAGCGCTCTACCAACTGAGCTAACCATGGGTTAGCTCAGTTAATAGAGCGCTCTACTAACGTCTAACCAGGGGTTAGACGTCAGTAGAGCAAACAGGTTTTATCAGCATCAAAGCTGTCAAACACACAAACACCCCTTTCTTTTTTACAACGCAGAAAATTAAATTTTAGAGCGCAGCTCTTAGGCGCCCGTTTCCGGCTTGATCGGCGTCGCCGTCGCCGTCGGCGTAACCGCGCGGTGCATGATGGGTAAATTTCCCGCTAAATTGAGTGGAAAATTTTCCCCGCTAAATCTAGCGGATAATTTTCCCCACTAAATTTATAGTAGGTTACAACTTACAGTCAAGAAGGTAGCGGCAAATGCCCCTCAAAGGGAATCATATATCCCTCCGCCACCTCCCCATCCAATAGCCTTCCACCGTTTCCGTGACGTCGTGGCCAACGCGGGAGAGGGTTTTGCCTTGCTTTGAATATTTGCTTTATCTTTCGACCTTGACTTAGCGTTGTGGAAGCCACGAGAGGGAGATTAGAAGTCGTTTTTGTTTCCGATGGAAACAAAAACGACTTTGGGGATTAGCTTCCCCCTCCGTTGGATACAAAGGCCACTTTCAGGGGCTCGGTTTCCTCTCTGATGAATACAAAGGTCGCTTTCTTAAAAAAGAGGGGGGGGGGTCGGAGACAAGTTCGCATCACTCTGTAGCCATTATCTATCCATTGAAGCAGAACAAGAGGTGTTTAAAGAGAACTCTTCGACTGCGGATGAATTTCAAACAGTCGCATCGCGATTATGGGAGGAGGTTCTCCTACGTTCTTGACCTGTAATCGACTATAGCGGGAAATTTTCCCCGCTAAATCTATAGTAAATTACAAGTCAAGAAGGTAGCGGCAAATGCCCCTCAAAGGGAATCATATATCCCTCCGCCACCACCCATCCAATAGCCTTCCACCGTTTCCGTGACGTCGCGGCCAACGCGGGAGAGGGTTTTGCCTTGCTTTGAATATTTGCTTTATCTTTCGACCTTGACTTAGCGTTGTGGAAGCCACGAGAGGGAGATTAAAGGTCGTTTTTGTTTCCGATGGAAACAAAAACGACTTTGGGAGATTAGCTTCCCCTCCGTTGGATACAAAGGCCACTTTCAGGGGCTCGGTTTCCTCTCCGATGAATACAAAGGTCGCTTTCTTAAAAAAAAAAGGGGGGGGGGGGTCGGAGACAAGTTGGCATTACTCTGTAGCCATTATCTATCCATTGAAGCAGAACAAGGGTGTTTAAAGGGAACTCTTTCGACTGCGGATGGATTTCAAACAGTCGCATCACGATTATGGGAGGAGCTTCTCCTACCTTCTTGACCTGTAACCGACTATAGCGGAAAATGTTCCCCGCTAAATCTAGCGGGAAGTTTTCCCGCTAAATCTAGCGGAAAACTTTTCCCGCTAAATTTAGCGGAAAATTTTCTCCGCTAAATCTAGCGGAAAATTTTCCACGCTAAATTTACCGGAAAATTTTCCCGCTAAATTTAGCGGAAAATTTTCCACGCTAAATTTACCGGAAAATTTTCCGCGCTAAATTTAGCGGAGAAAATTTCCCGCTAAATTTATCGGAACATTTTTCCGCTAAATTTAGCGGGAAATTTTCCTCGCTAAATCTATAGT
>JAZHYW010000156.1:0-20546 GCA_037355805.1 Ixodes ricinus
GTCTTAAGACCGCTCCTGTTCAGAATTTTCGTAAATGACATCTCTGATGCTATTTCTAATTCTTCGTTCCTGCAATACGCTGATGACATTAAACTTTACAAATAAATGGTTACTTGAGATGATTGCGCTAGGTTTTAGGAAGATACATGTTTTTTCTTTAGGTGATGCGTTAGCCAATAGTCTTCTCTTAAACCCTGCTAAAACCAAGGTTATGACATTTACTCGGAAGACACAGAATACATTTCTCGCATATAGTTTTCATGGTGAACCCCTGTCCCGGGTATGTGTAACGAAATATCTGGGAGTTATGTTCGATCCTAGCCTGCGATTCTCTAGTCACGTAACTAGGCTCGTTAACTCGTCTCTGCGCACGCCGGGTTGTGCCTCTCGCTTAACGAGAGGACTTCAAGCATCCTTCTGCGTTTCTCACGTTGTCCCGCTCGTTGTGCATGCCCCAGTGAGAATATGGATCAGTTGTATGGAACCGAATCTCTAAAACTAAGTCATTGGAAATCGACCAAGTTCAGAAAAAGGTTATTTCCATCTTTAAACATAGCTACCTTATGAAGGATGTTCATTGTTCAACTTATGACGCAACGTTAAAGCGTGTTGACTTGCTAAGCCTGCACCGGCGTCGGCAGAAGACGGACGTATAGTTGTTTAAAATGTTTCATGGTTCGATTAATTCACCAAATGTCTTGTCTGAAGTGTGCCTTAGGGTTCCACGCGTGTGTACTCGGAATAAATCATAATTTGATATTCCCAAAGAGTTTAGTCTTTTAAGCCCAATTAATAGACTGGCCGAGTGTTACAACCAGTACTCTGAGAGACTCGTTATTCTTAACTCGTGCTACAGGGCATTTGTTTTTATTTCTATTGAAGACCTGTCTGGCGGGTGAATAATAATCGTGGTTCCCTTTAAGATTGATTTCAGAGAGCACATGATATTGTTGGGTTTGCGGTTGTGCTACTTCTTCGTATATTATTCGTTGTGAGTGCCTCTCAAACTTGTTTTTATATTAATACAATTTCTCATCATTGTACACAAGATCTAGAAATTGTATTCGGTTATCATTCAGCTCAGTGTATGTCGTGTATGATTTTATGCAGTTACTGTATAGTGAATTGCTCTTTAGTATTTGTGTGTTTTATGAATTCATTTCCATCCAGTGTGCCAGTACAAAGACCGCAAGGTTGTTCTTGGGCACTACAATAAACATTGATTGATTGATTATTTTATTGCATCTTTCACATACTACTACACATATACCGGCCCGCTAAAACATGGATGCATATACTTGTTTGCGGCACCTGGCGTCCAACAGGTTGCATGCCAAATGATAACAAAGTGTGCGTTGTTAGCATGCAACTAAACAAAACCAAACAAAGAAAACTCGCACATACTAAAAAAACAAGAGAAAACATAGTTTTTTTCAATCACATATCAAATGTATAGTACCGGTGTCTCAGTTCGTATTTTACTTGTTTCAATGAATTAAAGCTGAGAAGCTCTTTAGGTTGCTTAATAAATTAAAACGGAAGGTATAATGACGTCGATTTCTATCCACAGCTAGTATTCACTCTAGAAAAGACAAACTTCTTAGTGCGCCTAAGATTTCGTTCTTTTCTTAAGAAAATTTTGAAATCTCTATCGAACTAATATTTTACTAGAATTGCTTAGCAGTGCAGCTGCTCAGTAGTTAAGACTCTCGCTTCATTCATTTCCTCTTCTTTCTCTGGTTCCTCGTTCATTGTACCACAGATGATGCTTCATGCTGTTTTGTAGAGAACCTTGTCGATTGTTTGCTCTTTTTTATTTCGAACACGTTTCTTATAACGAAATATCATAACGAAGGATAGATCCACACAGTGGGGTATACACTCTTTTTCTAAGATACATACTTGCTACACTCCGCATCCTATATAACTAAGCAAAGACGGCACTCATCATTTTGATTATATATTCAACATGATCATTCCATAAACAATCTACATCCAGATGAATCGATAAATATCTTGTTGTTTCGACTTAGTCTCACGGTAGGCAGCTACAGTTTCTGCAATGATGATAATAAAGGAACAATGAAGCATACTTGGGTAGTAATTAAATTACAGTAATTGAATTACTGTAATTTTATTACTTTGTTTGGTAATGCTATTAGTAGTTCATTACTTTCTGCTAAAAGGAATTATAATTCTAATTTAACTACTTCCTAGCTGAGTAATTGCAAAATTCCAGGCACTATTACAATTACTTTTGTGAGACTGCGGCGCCGACGGACCCTCTCTGAAAGCCTCAGCGCTCGCACAAGCGGCCTAGTGGCTCCGAGACACATTAGCACACATTGACACGCATACACGCCCGCATAACAAAAATAACATAACTTTACACTGCGCTTTGAGAGACAATCCTCTTTGCAACCTACTGCAATGGCGCCGTAACGGCGCCGACTGGGCGTGAAGCAGAAAACAATAACGTAAACATGCCTAAAATATGGAATGAAAAAAAATTGAGCTTCAGCTTTCAGCCGAGGTTGGGAACTTTAATTGTCCATGAAGTTATTTTTTTTGCCAGTTTCTTAACGTCTCGCTTCTAGTACTGTCGCATTTTTGTATCTTTGTATTATTTTCAAGTTTATTTTTGTTGCTTTTATTTCGGAATATTGTTTGTATAAGCCTTTTGGAGACTGACCACGCACCTGTAGAATATAATAACCCCGATTCGGTTTCTATATATTTCTGAGCTCATTATAATTTCAACTCAGTGTAAATAATTTATAATAACATGATGTTCGTATGTGAATATGGTCGTATTAGCGCGTGTGGATTTTAGTTCTATGCAAACAGTTGTAAAAAAATGACTAACTGTCGCATTTTTATTTGCTTGGCTAACAACGGTCTATCAGCCCAATTTTTTCTTTAGCGGTTCGACGTCTTCCACCATATTAACTAATTTATTATTATTAATTGCAAATATAAGAACGTAGTACTTCATTGAATTTATGAATTTAACAAAATTCATGAATGGAAAGTACAATCCATGACATTTATGCAGCGATTCCTAAGCCTCCTGAAACATTGGGGCAAGGAATAAACAAATGTGTTGCATTCCATACAACTCCATTAAAGTTATATGGCCAAAGTGGGTCGCTCTCAGAAATAAGTAATTTTAGAGTAATTATATTACTTTTTAAAAGTAATTTTTTATTGTAATTCATTACTTTTCATGTAGTAGTAATTGTAGTTATAGTTAAACTACTTTTGCAGCAAGTAATTATAATTGTAATTAAATTACATTTTGGGAGTAATTCACCCATGTATGCAATGAAGTAGTCAAATTCAAATCCTTGCAGGGACTTTGAAAGCATATTAGCTTCGTTTAGATAGAATTCACAAAAACATGATTGTCTGAAAACCAGGTATAAGTAATTCAACATCTTTTCGCAAAAAATAAAAGTGTGTTTGTTTCGTCACTGTGTTCCAGTGCTAAGGCAGTATCGTCTGCGTATTGATACACTCAAGGTGCAAAAGGTAGTACTTCGATTTGATTTATATAAGTATTGAGGAGAAGAGGACCTGAAATTGAGCCCTGAGGCATCCAGAGTTAATTTTTATTGCATTACATTTAAAGTTGCCTATTTTTACCAGCTGACACCTGTCTGTAATGTAATCATTAGAAATTCATTGAGAGAGCTCCTAAAATCCGTATTTACGAGCTTCAATAGTAGCAGCTTATGATCAATTGTCTCGAAAGCCTTTTTCAAACATAGGAAAAGGTAAAAAAAAGGTTAAAGAATCTAGACTGCAAATTATGTGATTTGTCAAATTTTCTTGCAGAGGTTCTATTCTCCTGTTTCTGCGAAAGCCATACTGGAATATATGTATTAAATGATACTTTTCACAATATGAATTCATTATATTAAGTAGCGATTTTTCCATAATCTGTGGTATTACTCAGCAGTCTCGATATAGGCCTGTAAATCGTAACGGTTTTATTTTACCGTCTAAAATAACGGCCTGATTATCAAGGCTTTTCCTACGGGAATGTGTTTAGTTAAAAGAGAGCAGCTTGATATCTTTATTAAAGCATCTTTTTAATTTTATAAAAATTAATCTGGATATTCCTTAAACGTATTTTATCGTTCCCTGCTGATTTTGATAATGACATATGTTTATTATCCTTTCAAGGTCTATTTCTGCCATCTGTGGTAAATATGAGGAATTAGAACTGTACTATCATATTCATTCGGTCATTTTCCTTAATACTGTATCATCTTTCTCAATTACGTGACTCTTTGAGCAAACAAATCGTTCAATAGGTTGCATAATGAGATTAGATCAAATGAGACAAAACTTTTTTGGGGTGGTAATACAGAGTTTGCTGTCTCAAATTTAGTTTGAAAGTTTGCTGTCTCAATGAATGGTATTATTGACAGTTTGCTAATTCAGAACTTATTAGGAGATTTTCAGAAAGTTGCAATTAGGAAAGGCAGTCCGATCCCAGCAGAGCGCCATTCATCTTCACGTAGTCACGGGTTTATGTGAACGTCATTTTCTCATTGAAAATTTCCAAAAAATCACCTATAATTTTTTTATCACTGATAACGGAACGTTCTGAAAGCTGGGCAGTGTGGTGCCAACCATTAGCACTATCTGGGTGAGAACTGAGTGTTCGGCCATGCGTAGTTCAATTTGGGGGTTATAAAACATGGTTTTCTTTTTTCCAATACACTCAGTAACAAGAAGGCTAAAGTAATTGCTACAGTTCATACATGTTCAAAAATACAACTAAACCATATAAAGAAAGTATTGTGGCGTTGGCGCCGAAAGCCATCTGTTGGCCTTAGCAAATTTGCGTTTTAATTTTTTTCTATTATTATTATGCATTCCCAACATTCTCGGACATTTGCCCTCTGCACACTCTTTCAAATAAAGTCGGCAAAACGCTGCAATAAATTAATTTCATTCGAACAACAGCATTACGAAATCAATATTCTATATACATGGCTCATAATTATAGGCAGCACTAGTACGATAATAACGAATAGAAGTTAGAACCTCAGAAAAGTGTCCCTACCAAAGAAGATGGTTCAAAAATAAACCGGAATGAATCCGGAATCTCAGTCCGTCATATGGGACCATAGGCAAACCAAATTTCTAGAAACCGTAAAATGAACCGGAAATAACCAGTCCAAAAACCCAACCGTAATTGTTCAAGGCGGAAGCTGAACCGTATCTGGCCACTCCGTAGAGCTTCACCAGAGTGGGTCTAACCGTATAATGCCGCGAGGCGCAGCTGACCAAGCAGGCAGCGCGCTCATGTGCTTAACGGTTATCGTGCCCTGCCTTCCCCTCAGAAGGCGAAGGTTCGATTCCTGGCTGCGCCTACACATTTTTGTTGACGCTGTAATGTGATGTTCTAGTAAATTCGAGAGCCACCTTGCTAATTCGAGGTTAGAATGTTACTACGAACCGAGACCTTCTACGCCAATGTTCTGGAGCCACGCGTGTACAAGGGGCTTCGCCTGGCAAGCCGAGTCAGTTTCGCCTCGGCGTTCCGATCCTGCTAGCTACGCCGCTTTCGACGCCCGCGACGCTCTGTTATTATCTTCGGTTTCCTTTTTTTTTATCTGGAAGAAACTAAACGTTTAATGGGGCGAACTTGTGCCCAAAAGTAAAAAGGAAACCGAAGATAATAACGAAACGTGCGTGGCTGTCAAACAACTGCAGAGACCTGAGCTAAAACTAGAGCCACCTGCATTATCGAGAGAGAGAGAGAGAGATACTTTATTTTAAATTTCTGGCAGTTTTATTTATTTAAATTTCTGGCAGTTGTTACTGAAGCTGCTTCAAGGGGGAAAAATCTTCACATTGCTACCTCACAGGAAAAGAAATATCTATTTAATAAAGGATATGTGGAGCTCGTTTTGTTTTCTAATAAGTCAAATATAAAATGGAAGTTGCTTCAAGGGGGAAAAAATTTCGCATTGCTATCTCATAGAAAAAGAAAAATAGCTATTTAATGAACGATACGTGGAGCTTGTTTTGTTTTCTAATCAGCCAAATCCAAAAATCGTACCTAAGTAATTTTAGATGCGGAGCATCTCTTGCTCGGGTCTATGTCCCGCGGCGTCGCAGTCCGCACTCGCACTACGCACGCGCAACTCTCCTTCCCTCTCTCCAACAGCTGTGCGTTACTCTCTCCGCTCTCTCTCTCTACCAGCTGCGTGCACTGCGCGTTCGTTCGCTTCTACTCACACCGCGCGCGCACGCGCAACTCTCGTCCTCTAGTCTCCTCTCCTTCAAGTGTGAAAAAAATAAACGGCGAGCGGCGAGCGTTTCCAGTTTCTCTGCCGCGAGCCGCGACGAAGGCTCGCGTAGGGGGTGACGCTAGGGCAGTCAGTGGCGCCATCTCTCGACGTCAGCACGCAACTGACTCTTTCCTCGGAACCAACACGATGCTCCGCATCACCCCATGGTTCCCCTCGGGAAGATGGTGTAATTTTTTTGGCTGGCGCCGTGTATGTGTGGGCGTGGATTGTTTCCAACACCTGTTAAACTGGATTGGGCCACTTTAGGCGAGAACGGCCACTGTAAAAACAGCCGCGAGTCAAGGCTCAATGCTAATCTGAGAAGCAAACATTCGCGTTTATCTTGGTTTTTCTTTAAATTGAATTGGTTTATTTATAAATACTGTCTCTTTAAATTTAAAAACTACATACCTGTGCACTCGAAGATGCTGTAATCCAGCGACATTCGACAGATGTCGAGCTTGGATCGGTCAATCCTAACTTGACGTCCACCTCAACACGAAAGAGAAGTGCCGCGACGTGGCCGCACGCCTCGCCAAGCCTGCAAGAACAAAATGATCGTGAATATGGGAATAGCTTGCTGTGGTGCCGTAGCGATAAAAATTTAATACTCACCCTGCCATGCACGTGCAGTGTGCGCTTAACACCGTGCCCTCTTTCTTCGTGACAGCCCACGGCTGGTGGTATCGCCCAAGCGTCTGGCTTGCCTCCACTTCCCCGGTGACGAGAACTACCACGGTGCTCTCAATTGAGGCCTCAAATGCGTGCAGTTTCCGTACTTTGCCACTTAGGAACAGGTTATAACCGTCTTCGAGCTTGTAGCTCTTGAATTGTTCTCTTGTGTAAAAACACGTTCCCTCGACGAGATAAACGTAGATGTCGCCGATTTCAACTTGCGGCCTGTGACGGGCGTCCGTTGAAAATGCATGCGAGAGAACAGAGGAGTCCAAAGGGTCGGGAAATTCCTCGCCGGAGATGGTCAGCTTCTTCCGGTAGCGCTGCTTCGCTAATTCGTCCAGCTCTCGAAAGTAAGTGCTGGACATTATACCAGAAAAATCACTCAACTGGCTTCACTTTCTCTGATACCCGGCACCAACACGCTGCAGACCAACGTTGTAGCAGGCTGTGTAGCCGACCGGAAGTCTCGAACCGGAAGTCATGAGGGTCTGCCAATGGGAGGCCAGCGACCGGTTTGTTGCCAAACAAACGCCCGTGAATATCTTCAGCTGCGTACAGCGTTGGAGCGGTAAGGTTGGAGGTTATGAACATTCGTACATTTATACTTTCATTTACTTCAGAATACCTTAGGCAAATCATGTGCATGGCAATCATGTATAAAACATTTTAAGAATGCATTTCTGGTTAGGTGTATCATCAGCAGTCGCGCGTGTAGTGCAGGCTCCGATTGCTTTGGAAATTGTGTGCTCTGGAATTGTATGTTCAAAAGTGCCTATGAATGAATTTTAATTTTTTTTATAAGCAGAAATCATACTCGAAACGTAATAAAACAAGGCTATGATAGCGTTCTCTCGCCACTTGCACAACCAAGTAAATAGACAGGCAGAGGAAGTACAAAAAGATTAAGATTAAGCATCCCACGGAGAGTAATTTTTCTCTTCATGAAAGAGTGCCAACTGTTTTTTTTATTCTTGTTAGCTTGAACGCAAAAACGGCAAAAAAGGGAAAAGCACAAAAACACGTGTTTTTGTTTGTTTCCGTGACGAAAAATACGTGTTTGTAAAACGAAACTAAAAAAAAAAACATTTGTTTTTGTTTGTTCCCGGGAAGAAAAAGACGTGTTTCTATAGCGAAACAGAAAACACGTTTATAATGCAAATAAATGCAAAGGTGCAAGCGAGCCGGACAATACTGACGAAAATAATCCTTAGAGAAGTGTAACAAGAGGGACAAAGGACAAGCACAAATCTCCAAACACAGCTAGGTGACTGATGCGTGACCGAGAAAATCCGCCTGGTCCGGTTATGGAACCCGGGGCAGCTGTGTTTGGAAATTTGTGTTTGTCCTTTTTCCCTCTTGTTCCCCTTCTCAGAAACTATTTTCGTAAAAAAGACACGTTTTTTTCTATTATTGCATTTTGCGTTCAAGAAACCAAAAAAAAAGTTGAACCAACATGTTCTCCTACTGCTACCCGAATACTTGCCATTACATTAGAAAGAACAAAATCAGCTGGTGGACTCTGAACTTAAAGTGCTTCAAGCAAAGATAGCCTAGAAACCACACTCTCCTCCCGATCCACCACATTGCGTCAGCGCATTTTCCCCAAAATGATGCCAATCTTAAACCTCATTTTGCCGAAGAGCTCCACCATCTTGCACTCGACGCAGCAGATCAAACAGTTCGCCGCGTTTGCAAGATGTCGTGGTCTTGCGGTCACACGAGCACCCACGCGCAAAAAGATTCACGCTAACCAAGAGAGAACGCAGAAACGTAAAGAGATGCTCGTGCATATAGAAAGGTTAAACTTCCCACTTCCTTGGCGTGTCTCGCAAAAGAACTACGGCGACAGCCGAGGCGTTGCTTGCGCACTCTATGCGCGCGGACTACACGCAGATGACAAACAATCACACTGCGCACTAACGAAGGCGCCATATAAGGTCAGAGTGCCTCGTGACGCCATAATGCTAACTGATGTCATGGCGTCACGTGACGTGCCCTTTGCAACGAGATCCACGATGTCACGTAGTGGTGTCACGTCACGCTCAGGTATCGCGTGACGTCACGTAACACGATGCGAATTTCTTTGCTAGAATTTGCGGAGCAAGTTTCCCCCTATATTTTAGGATACATTTTTTGATGAGGTCACTTGACACTGTGACGTCATGCCACGACTTCTAACAAACACACCCTATGATCCTCAGCGAAAATTCGCCGATTGCAGCTGTCGCCGTAAATCAGAAACGCACGCGCCACAATTGAGTGACTCCAGCTCACATCACATGCACACGCAAAGCAGAAAAAAAAACTTGAAACAGCTATAACAGTGGCAAGCATACAAACACGCATTCTACGACTGATTACAGAGTTTTGCCAATGAGATCTTAGCATTCACACGCTAACAAAATTAAATCGCGCGCTCACATCCAGCTCGCAAGCCCTGAGTCACGTTAACAGCAATGACGGCGTTTTTCTATTCTTGGTTTCCCGGTCACCTTAAGCCCAAACGCAGCCGAAGCTACACACCGATAGAACCAATCAAACAGCGTAAGAAGCGCACCATCGTATTGTATTTGTTAGTGATGTCTTTGTACGTTTTTATCATCGCTGAACCAATCATAAACAGAGAAGGCCCAGTGACTTGCGCTTTTGACGCTGCTCCATTGGTCCCATTAGCTCGTATCCTGCGTCTAGTAGCTGAATCGAAATAGAGAGATCAGTTTTGGCCTCGCCTCATATTGAGCGAAATGTTTTCTGCTCGCAGTAATCTGAATGTGGAGCGCAAGTTTAATTGCTTCTTTTGCTGGGCTGGTCGTGACGGAGGAATGCCGAACTCTTACACCCGTATTCAACAGGCGCGAGTAGCGCCTGTCTAACCTCTGACTGGCGACATCATCGACTAAAATTATCACGTGGTGAGCGACAGTCGGCACTGAGTGAGCGCTTGGTATTCACCGGTCGTGTTTACAGCCGCCCCGCGCGACTAAGAAGTCGACTAACAAATCTTAGTCATGGGTAAGGCTAGTTTAGCCGGTGTTTAGCGGGTGACTAGCGGCTCAGCGCCATGGCCGACTCGTATCACCGCTGACCGCCAGCGCTAACGAAGCACTTGCTGTCTCGGGACGCTGGGGTACACATCTAGAAATAATTGGCGGAGCAAACATTGTGTCAATAGCCATGTTCAACGGTCCGGCACACCGCTAAAGAGATCCAAGCATGGCGCTGGACGACGAAGAAACGCATTTACTGGCGATTCCATATTTGTTAATGTCGCTGGCAATGCGGTTTCTGTGTTTTTTTCTTGCATTTTTTTTAAATTTTCTTTGTAAAACTCTTTTTAGACAATTAGTATCTTATTGTAGCTTTTTCTTTTTTTCGTGATAAACATTTAAATATTAGTTTTCTATACGATAAAATACCCATTTACGCAGCGGCGTTTAAGTAAGCGTATGCGTGACCTATCTTTTTATGGCACTTCCGCTTGTTAGTTCTGACTAGATAGTCTCCCGCTCGCTTCGCGCTCGTGAATACCGCAGAACTAGTCGATCCTTAGTCGCTGACTTTTTCTCGTAGTTCGCGACTACTTAGACGCGATACAAACTTTAAAACAACGTTAGTTAGTCACGACTGGTGAATACGGCTGTTATTAAGTCTGATTGAAGGATAGTGGGTAGAGCTCAAGGCAGCTTGCTTCGAGGTCTACCCACTATCTTTTCATCCAGAGCCAATCAGAACTCGGCGTTCGGACGACACCACAACCCCTGCATAAAAAGGCACACGAACTTGCGCTCCGTATTCACTTTTTTTCTCACTGTAATTTAAAGCTCGAGCGCTATGAATGGTCACTGCTTAACCTGTTGCTGCTAACATGGGGTGCTGCCTAAGATTGTCTATGTCGCCGCAAAGCTAACATTGTTTTGTCAGCGGACGTGTACCGCTGTTGGCCCCCTGGTTGAACAAAACCTTATAATGCCTGGAACATAAAAAATCGCTACGGTTCGTCTTATTTTAAGTGTGATCGGATCTGACGGTGCGATCAAACTGGGCCAATGAAGCAGCACTAAAGAAGAGCATCATCTTGGCGCTCGTATGGTTTTGGGGTTCGCTTCCAGCGGCTGAACCGATCACTCATCGAAGCAGCAAAGGAACGCGGCCCATTCACTGCGCGTGAGTGATTGTATCCTCCGCGGCTTTCGGCCCTAGAGTCAAACGGGGCATAGAACTGGGACGGTAGCACTAAGCAAAAGTGAACTGCCACGTCACTCCGCCACGACCTGCACAGCAGCATCTCTTCGACATATATCGGTCGACACGAGCAGCGGTCCGGGCTGGGTAAGTGCGCGCTCTGTCGATCGGCGTCTCTCTTTCGTGATGCCCTGACCAGCTCAGTTTATTAAGGCGGGTGAACAGGCACCGCGGGCACACGCGCCGACACGCGACTCTATACCTGCGACGCTTTTGTGCGAGCCAGATGAACGACCGCGAGCCTACCGCTGCCTGCAGGCCGGAACAGCGTCGCTCTATAGGTGTTCCGAAGGGACAGCCTCTTTGTCGCCGTTTATCTTCCGTGCAGCTTGAATCAGAGACGCAGACAAGTATGTCACGTTCGGAGCTTGGTCGATTTGATAATTGTGAAGGAGTTATCGAGAAACAGAGGAACATGATACAATGAAAAGGCCCCCGCCTTTCCAGCGAATATAACGCGAAAATGCTAAGACAGGGCGAGAACCTTTATTTTTAAATAAGCGAAGAAAGAAACCTTCGACGTTAGTCAAACTCTTTCGTTCATATCTCAAACAACATTTAGTTTTCTCCTTGAATAGTGGATTAAGGCATTTTAAGTGACGCTTTTTGTAAAGTTAGAACTTAGAAGTCTGTTGAGTAAGGTGAAGGTCGAGTTGACAATCTTTGAAACCCACGCTGGCAATATGTGCGCATTAGACTCGCTTTTTGTCAATAAAATAATGATGTAAAGCCAATGAAGTAGTAAAAAAGTCCCTTCAGGTCGTGCATGACTTTTTATTGTATAAAAGCCTTTATCGGTTTTAGATAATACTTTATTGTGCTTACGAAGAAAGCTCGTATTTTGTTGCGTAGAGAAATGTGAAGAGTGGCAGTGCTATAATTGGTTTTCAAGATTCATAAAGTAAGCCATATTTAAAATCCTCCTCTAGTATAGAGTACACGTCTTGATGAAAATTCTTTGACTACATATCTTTACAAAAGTACGGTTGCACATTTTGAACCACTCCATGTTTGCAACTGGGCGTTCTCAGATTAGATATAACAACCAAGTCCGGAAACCATTTTTAATTTTGATGAAAAAAAATATTTTGCTTGCTCCATGCCCAGAAAAATAAAACCAATACTTGTGTTGGAAAAAAAATTGTCTTTGTGAAATATATATGCAAGCACCCTCGCAGTCACGTGCGCGTTTTACGTATCGCGCGATGTTGGCGTATCGGGCGGCTTCTCCAAAAATACTGCTCAGGCCACTGGTCCAGAAATATTTACTGTCAAACCACGCCGCCGTCAACCGGTACGCGCAGGTGCTTCACGTTAGGGGAGACGCGGGTATGCGCTGTCCTGACGTTAGGCCTAACGTAACATTTTGAGGTCTAACGTCGTCAACCGGTACCCGCAGCTTAGGCGATGATGACGATGAAAGGACACGTGATTTCAGCACGCGCCGCTCCGAGCTTCGCACTCCCGCCGCTGCACGTAGAGAGAAGGCGAGACCGAGCGAAAGCTTTGCACAGGAGATTAGAAAACTCGGGGGACGTAGTCGACGTAGACGCGGCAGAGTATGCGGTTTGAGAGGCCATGACAGTGGTGGCCGTTCACTGTACGGGAAAGCTCGTTAGCGGCGGAACAATACTCACGTCGTCACCGGAGACGGCAGAGGAGGTGGCCATTGCCATGGCGATGCTCTCCACGCAGGCAACACTCATAATTAGCGACTCACAATCGGCAATCAGGAATTTCACGAAGGGTTGGATATCGTCCGAGGCGCTGCTCATCTTGGCCAAACTCAAGGATCAGAGAAAGGTTCAAATTGTGTGGGTTCCTGCACACTTTTCTCTTCCCGGAAACGAGAGCGCTCATGACGCGTCTCGAGGGTTGGCTAACCGAGCCGGTAGAATATCAGAGTGCTTCTCGCGCTTAGGGACAGGGAGAGATCGCATGGTCTGGTATAGGGACATACTTAATCACTACAGATCGGAACGGGCCAAGTATCCTTTCGCTCACAAGACCCTGAGCAAGTGGCAGTCAGTAGCCTGGCGCCTCCTGCAAACAAATAGGTTCCCCAATCCGGTCATGTACAGTCCCTGGTACCCAGGGCCAGTGTGTCGAACCGAAAAAAATACGGGCTCGGTTACGGTTCAGGTTCAGGTAAATTTATTTTGTTCCGGTTCAGTTCCGGTTCGATTAATTCGATCCGCGAACCGGTTTGGAAATTATAAATGACAAATTGCAACATCAAAATAACAAAATCAAATTAACATCAAAATAACAACATCAAAATAAAAACAATAAAAATTGCAACATCACGTTCTAGAAACGTGTTATGAAATGAGCACACAGCAGCATTTAGGATTTACGAGATTGTAGGAAAATGAAATCCCGTGACGCGTTTTTTTCTTTTTTTTTTTTTTGCACAGCCTTCCAATTCTTTTTTTTTCGTGCAAGCCGCGACCAGCGCAATACTGGTTCCTATGTCAAGATTCATGGATGCAGCGTTTGTCAAGATGCATGGATGCAGCGTTTATATTCCTAAGACTGAGTGGAGAAGAAAAATATGTAAGCGAGGTGTGTGTCAGTTGATGGCACTTAAAAAACAAATGGCATTGATAGCACATTCATTGTCAACAGCGCGTGGCCGAACCGTTTTGACATGAGCCGGTAACCGTTATTTTTTTCCGGTTCAGTTCCGGTTTGGGTTCATCGCGATAACAATATAACGGTTCGGGTTCGGGTTCAGTTCCGGAAAAAATACCGGTTCGGTTCCGGTTTTCGGTTCGGTTCGTCCGGTTCGACACCCTGCACAGGGCTGTATACGGGCGAATGTAGGTTATGTGCCGGCAGGGCAGGCCTACGCCATATCAGTTGGGAGTGCTCCCTCAGAAAGGGGAGTCTACTAGACATTTTTTCGCAATCACAAACGAGGAGCAGCGGTAGACCGCTCTGCTCAGCTTTGACCTGGACGTTCGGATCCGAGTCTTTCGAATGCCTCAAAACGCCGCCTGAGGAGGGTGTGGGGACCCCGCCCCCGAAAATTCTTCTGGGCAAAATAACGCTGCTCCCCCCCCCCCCCCTTCTCGCCTTTGCCTCACCCAGCGGCGCAGCATTCGCACTCCCTGCCGGCGCTGCGGCCGCTTCGGCGCCGAGGAACATGGCGGCGCCTGAAACATCTATATCGTTGGCGGCCGTTCAATTGGACATTAATGCTTTCGCATTCACCACTCATAAGAAGTTTAGGCGTCCTCGGAATATTTTTGTTCCTAGTCTCGGGCGTTCAAGGGGATGCATTGTTGTTGGTTATGCAACGTTGCGCGTATTCACACGAGCAGTAACATGACTTTATCGCCGAGCTTGACAAATTGGGATTGCTACTTGACCCTCTCTTGGTGAGGAACTGTTTTCTCGTCAAACATTAAGGATCATAAAAGTACGAGAGACTCTCGGCATGATCAGCTAAGATGATACACCCTTTCTAAGTAACCTATAAATAAAAAGCAAAGAGGCCTGAAAAAAAAATGTAAGCAAATAATATGTCCTTAAACAAATGTTTATGCTCACATTACGGTAATTTCTCGTCTACATTTTCTTTTTACTTGAAACACAGATATGCATAATATGTGTTCACAATCTTGCCGTCGCCAGGTTCATATTGCCGCCCGCAGAGCCGAGAAAGCAACGCTCGGTCACGGTCTTCTAGAAGATTCCCATTCATTCTCGCACTAGTTGTAACTTTCCCTTTGCTTTGTTGTTCTCGAAAGTGCCAGTTCATCCTTGCCCCGAGCGCGCGACGATCGAACTTCCTTCGCCGAACTTTTGAGATAGTGACGCACAGTAGATAAGCAGCTACCCGCGACCGTGTCGAGGCAGTCCCGCTCCTGCTCTGTTGTAGCCGCCGAATCGCCGCCTGCTTTTCTGCTGCATCGACGCTCTTTCGTTCTTTACTTATTTTTGGTTGGCACAAGTTCGCCCATTAAACCTTTATATTTCAAGTCACTGCTCGTCTACGTGTCACCTCCGTTCGTGACATTTCTGGTGGAGGTGCGGGGTAGAAGAAGGCCACGAAGATGATCGCCCCACACGTCGTTTACCTGCCCGTCGCCCCCCAGACTCCGACGGCTTTCCACGGGGAGATCCACGAGGACGTCGAGGACTGGATCCAACATTACGAGCGCGTGGCACGCCATAACGAATGAACCGCCGAGCAGTACCTGCAGAGCCTCTACTTTTCGTTGGAGGGTACTGCGAGGCACTGGTTCGAGAACCACGAGGCTGCGCTCACGTCGTGGGACGCCTGTGTCACCGAGCTGAAGCGGGCGTTCATGAACCAGCATCGCAGGCAGCGGGCCGAAGACCTTCTCCAGGCGAGGACTCAAGGCCCCAACGAAACAGTCACCAGTTTCGTTGAAGACATCCTCCGCCTGAGCAGCCGCGCCGTCCCACAAGCTATCGACGAGAAGAAATTACGCTTCCTTATGAGGGGCGTGAAAAGCGAAATCTTCGGCGGACTTATTCGCAACCCCCCGACGACCGTCGAAAAATTTGTTGCCGAAGCGACAAACATCGAGCGGGCGTTAATGGCCCGAGCCAGTCACTACCATCGGCTCAGCAACGTCTCCACTTTGGCCTCGCCCCGCTCAGAGTTCAGCACTGGTGCCGCCGAGCTCCGCGACATCATCCGAGACGTCGTCCGGCAGGAGCTCCGAAAGCTGCTCCCCGCTGCTGAGCGTCCGGCGACGCTGTCAGTCGCCGAGATCGTACGCGACGAGGTACAGCGGACCTTGCAGCCCGAACCACCAGTCGACGTGCCTGCTCCCGAGGAACCGACGCTGACCTACGCCGCCATAGCCAGACGACAGCCGCAAGCTCTCCGCCAAGCTGCGACGCCACCACGCCGTGATCCTCCAGCGCCCCAGTACTCCCAACGACACGAAGATCGGCAGCACGCCCGACCAGAGCGACCCGCGCCGCGAAAAACCGACGTGTGGCGAACGGCCGACCGACGCCCGCTTTGTTTCCACTGCGGGGAAGCTGACCATGTCTACCGTCGTTGCCCGTACCGACAGCTGGGGCTACGTGGCTTCCACCCCGACGACCCGCGACCACGCTACGGCGAGCGACCCCAGGACATCGACGAATACCTCCGCCGGTCGCCATCCCCGGGACCGTCTACCCGTCGCAATTCCCGATCGCCGTCACCCCACCACCCTGCATCGACCCATCGTGGGTCCCGCCGAGAAAGCCTGCCCACCTGCCTCGCCGGGAAAACTGAGTGCGGCAATACCGGGAGGTGGTATTGCCGATGACGAACGACGCCAAGATCCTTCACAAACGTCGGAGGGCTCTCACACTAGCGACTTGACGACGATGCTCGACGGCATGCTGCCCACGACCCGACAGACGACAGCACCGACGACGTCCAGCTGGTCACCCAACGAGCAGAAGAAGTACGCCAGCGAGCCCGTCTTCGAATAAAGGACCAGCAACGCGTGGACGCTGGCCGGTACAACCTCCGTCGCCGCGACGTGGAGTTCCTGCCCGGAGACAGGGTGTGGGTGTGGACGCCCATTCGCCGCCGCGGACTCAGCGAGAAACTGCTAAAACGCTACTTTGGACCCTACAAGGTCATCTGCCGCCTCGGGGACTTGAACTACGAGGTGCTCCCCGACGGAACCCGACCATCGGGACGCCGCCGACCACGACCCGAAGTCGTACACGTAGTTCGACTGAAGCCGTACTACGCGCGATAGGATTGCAGCACCGCATGTTTATTTCATTTCATCGTAAAAATGTTTAGCCATTTCTGTTTTCCTTTCCCGTTGCATCGGGATGATGCACTTTTAAAAGGGGCGATAATGCCGCCCGCAGAGCCGAGAAAGCAACGCTCGGTCACGGTCTTTTAGAAGATTCCCATTCATTCTCGCACTAGTAACTTTCCCTTTGCTTTGTTGTTCTCGAAAGTGCCAGTTCATCCTCGCCCCGAGGGCGCGACGCTCGAACTTACTTCGCCGAACTTTCGAGATAGTGACGCACTGTAGATAAGCAGCTACCCGCGACCGTGTCGAGGCAGTCCCGCTCCTGCTCTGTTGTCGCCGCCGAATCGCCGCCTGCTTTTCTGCTGCATCGACGCTCTTTCGTTTTTTACTTATTTTTGGTTGGCACAAGTTCGCCCATTAAACCTTTATATTTCAAGTCACTGCTCGTCTACGTGTCACCTCCGTTCGTGACAATATAAGGCCTATAAAGGGTAAAGCTTAATCCACGCCACCCTCATTTAGTTCCCCTGTTTTCTGATTCGTCGACGCTAATTTAAATATGAACCCTCAATGGTCGACCGGTGATAAAAGTGTCCGACCCTTCTAGCCTAGCTCACATGCATGCACGTGTTTGGAAGAAGTTTGGTCCTTCAAAAGAAGCCGGGAAAAATATCTCAATATCAAAACAAGCAAGTGGCGGCCCGACTTTAATTAAAACTCAGTTGCCGAGTAGCCTGCGTGCGGCGTCGCCTTTTTATCCCATTGGGTGCGAAATTTCGAGAAAATAAGATACAGGGAGACCCACAACTGGTAGTCAGTACAAGGTAATTAATACGAACACGCCACTATCTCGAGAAGCTCAGGCGACACGGGACGCACGGTTAAAAGAGCGCCCTCCTGCGACTTGGCGGTGCATTCGAGAAGTTAAAATATGTAGCGGAGGTCGTTTGCCCCCTTTTAATGGTCGGTAGATTATAAAATGTAGCGATGACTAAACGCTATAATAAAGTACTAAATTTTAGGGGCACTAAAGCTGGAAATTAAAATAAAAAGAAGCAAGCGTTAATCCCCGACGAGACGTAGACAACGGAAAAGGCGTATGGGCTCAGGTAGCAAGCGTGAAAATGACCAAACGATGTTCAGGCGGCGTCAGAGATCCTTTATCCCCTGAAGCCTTTAAATTCCTACAACGCTCGGCAAGTATTTAATGCTCCCTTTCTATGCTTTTGGAGCTATATAAATTTATTAATGATACTGGCACTCCGTCAAGGCGATGGCAGTTTTTAAATGACTGTAGGTTTTTCACTCTTTGAGCAAGAGAACTTGCGCACGCTCAGAGCACATAGCATCTTTTAGCAGATGTTTGCGCTCACAAATACCGAAAAAAGTTTTTAGAGCTCTAAACTTTTTTAGAACATAAGCGCAGGTGTGCTGGCCGCTGGGTACAAAATATTCAGATAGGATTTTACTGACTCTAAATAAGTGAGATGCTCGTGGTGAAATTAATCGCCTGTTCTCAATCGCACTAAAATTTCAACACAAATAGGTGTTGCAGCAAAACATTATCCATGATCCACGGCTACCAAAGCAAGCAAAATAACAAATTATGTTCTACTGTTATTGTTAAAAGGACGTCTACTTTATAAGCTCATTGCACGATCATGGTGGCATTCACTAGTATATGTGTGTCTGGCACCGAAATAACTACTCCGGCATATTCTCACAGTCGTCGTCCAACATGGTGTAGCACACGCGTGAGCGAGCACACGACAACCACGCATTATTGTCTTTTTAACAACATTTTGATAAACCCAATATCATACTGTCAGGTTAGTCCCAGAATGAGCATATATCCACCAGAGCACATCTTTTTTTGTTCTTGGATAAAAACAAAATGAGGCGGCGATTGGATTTGCTCATGTAAGCTTTGTCGCCGCTCTCTACATTCCGGTTTGTGTCCTTAAGCGGACGTTATGTTGTCGCACTCTACAAAATGTAATCAATCAAGAGCATTCCAGGGCTCGCTAAACACGTTGAACGCCGCTCTTATTTTGACGTTCGTTTGTCCCACTACGACATAAATGACAAAGTACTCCTGAACTTAGTGAACTAACGGGGCAGATGTGATAAGAAGCCAAAGTGAAGTCATACTGTCAATCGCTACACTAACTATACTCAAGATTGGGGCTACATTCACGTTTCGAATACGACTTTATGAAATTCAAAATTTCGCAGTGTTTATAGCCGAATGATTTTTTCTTCTGGGACTTGCCTTTCTTTTTGGTTTGTTTCAGTTCGTGTAGAGAAGAAAATTACAGCTAAGGAGCGATGAAAACCCTGGGGCCAGTGGCCACATCAGGACTACGCGTATCTCGGAGGTCCCCTTGGCGTCGCAAATAGTCACATCAGGAAGGAAGGATCACCCAATTATCTACCGCCAACTTGCTTCGCATTAATGGCAGTGTAGTAGAACCAGAATTCCAGATTACAACCACATATTCCAATATAGTAGAATGAAGTTTAATGCTTCACCGACCTAGCGTAAATTTCTTCTATGCTCTTCGTTATCTAACGAACCAATCATAAAGAAAGAAAGAAAAGAGCAACAACTCGCGCTTTTTAGGCTGATTGATTGGTCCCATAAGCTCGTAGCGTTGGCTGCGTCTGTACGTAAGCTGAAACAAACTGTAGAACCTGATATACAGTTTCCAACTTCACGGCGGACCGTAGATGACGCTACCACCTGATGGTGCCAATCAAGCAAGTGGAAAAAAGTGCCTCGTTACGGCATTCAATACCTTTGCGCATTTGCCGGCACCAACAACAAAATGAATCGTGCAAAATGAATGCACCGCGATTCCGCACAACTTGTTCTGCGCGTGATTAGTTTTTCCGGTGATTGTGCACCCACAAAGAAAAACGAGGACCGTGACGATGCACTTTTTGTGCTGCTTGATAGGCTCCATTGGGTCGTGTTCACCTTTCCCACAAGGGCGCAGCCACCTTGAATGTCGTTACTTCAGGTATGCAGTAAAATATCTAAAGACTTGAGCGTGTTGGTGTTCTACATTACCTTAAAACGAAAGAAACACACAGGAGGACGAAACAGACGACACAGCTGTTTCGTTTCGTCTGTTTCGTCCTTTTGTGTGTTTCTTTCGTTTTAAGTTAAAGTAAAATATCATTTTGATCTCTCCACGCCGCTGGCAGGTGTTTACGAGAAATGCATGATATATTTTATTTTCGTCCCGCATACCACATACGGGACCCAAGTGACTGAGAGCGACAGGCAACGGAAAACGTCTAACGCCGGCTACAGAGTTGAAAACGATTGCTACCAACTATTGCTAATTTACCGTCTTTTTTTTTTTTTGACAGAATCATCTATAGTTGTGTTTCAGTTGAAACAAATGTTTTCATAATTCGTTAAAATATAAAGTAGCATCAAATTTTATCTTCAAGCAGCCGCGCCAGAAGAAAAAAAGAAGAAAACTACATTTTTCATAAAGTAGGATGAACTTTTGAGCTAAGGTCAGGTTGGAAGAAGAAGGAAGGGCAGGAAGAA
>JAZHYW010000157.1:0-56957 GCA_037355805.1 Ixodes ricinus
TATCATCATTGCAGAAACTGTAGCTGCCTACCGTGAGACTAAGTCCAAACAACAAGATATTTATCGATTCATCTGGATGTAAATTGTTTATGGAATGATCATGTTGAATATACAATCAAAATGATGAGTGCCGTCTTTGCTTAGTTATATAGGATGCGGAGTGTAGCAAGTATGTATATTAGAAAAAGTGTGTAAACCCCACTGTGTGAATCTATCCTTCGTTATGATATTTCGTTATAAGAAACGTGTTCGAAATAAAAAAGCAAACAATCGACAAGGTTCTATACAAAATAGCATGAAGCATCATCTGTGGTACAATGAACGAGGAACCAGAGAAAGAAGAGGAAATGGATGAAGCGAGAGTCTTAATTACTGAGCAGCTGCACTGCTAAGCAATTCTAGTAAAATAATTACTTCGATAGAGATTTCAAAATTCTCTTAAGAAAAGAACGAAATCTAAGGCGCACTAAGAAGTTTGTCCTTTCTAGAGTGAATACTAGCTGTGGATAGAAATCGACGTCATTATACCTTCCGTTTTAATTTATTAAGCAACCTAAAGAGCTTCTCAACTTGGGATTCATTGAAACAAGTAAAATACGAACTGAGACACCGGTACTATACATTTGATATGTGATTGAAAAAAACTATGTTTTTCTCTTGTTTTTTTAGTATGTGCGAGTTTTCTTTGCTTGGTTTTCGTTTAGATTGCATGCCAACAACGCACACTTTGTTATCATTTGGCATGCAACCTATTGGACGCCAGGTCCCGCAGACAAGTATATGCATCCATGTTTTAGCGGGCCAGTATATGTGTAGTAGTATGTGAAAGGTGCAATAAAATAATCAATCAATCAATGTTTATTGTAGTGCACAAGAACAACCTTGCGGTCTTTGGTACTGGCGCACTGGATGGAAATGAATTCATAAAACACACAAATACTAAAGAGCAATGCACTATACAGTAACTGCATAAAATCATACACGACATACACTGAGCTGAATGATAACAAAATACAATTTTCTAGATCTTGTGTACAATGATGAGAAATTGCATTAATGTAAAAACAAGTTTGAGAGGCACTCACAACGAATAATATACGAAGCAGTAGCACAACCGCAAACCCAACAATGTCTGTGCTCTCTGAAATCAATCTTAAAGTGAACCACGATCATTATTCACCCGCCGGACAGGTCTTCAATAGGATTAACAAATGCCCTGTAGCACGGAGTTAAAAATAACGAGTCTCTCAGAGTACTGGTTATAACACTCAGTCAGTCTATTAATTGGGCTTAAAAGACTAAACTCTTTGGGAATATCAAATTATGATTTATTCCGAGTAGACACGCGTGGAACCCTGAGCACACTTCAGATAAGAGATTTGGTGAATTAATCCAACCATGCAACATTTTAAACAACAACTATACGTCCGTCTTCTGCCGACGCCGGTCGCAGGCTTAGCAAGTCAACACGCTTTAACGTTGCGTCATAAGTTGAACAATGAACATCCATCATAAGGTAGCTATGTTTAAAGATGGAAATAACCTTTTTCTGAACTTGGTCGATTTCCAATGACTTAGTTTTAGAGATTCGGTTCCACACAACTGATGCATATTCTCACTGGGGCATGCACAACGAGCGGTACAACGTGAGAAACGCAGAAGGATGCTTGGAAGTGCTTCGTTAAGCGAGAGGCACCACCCAGCGTGCGCAGGAGACGAGTTAACGAGCCTAGTTACGTGACTAGAGAATCGCAGGCTAGGATCGAACATAACTCCCAGATATTTCGTTGCACATACCCGGGACAGGGGTTCACCATGAAATACTATATGCGAGAAATGTATTCTGTGCCTTCCGAGTAAATGTCATAACCTTGGTTTTAGCAGGGTTGAAGAGAAGATTATTGGCTGGGCATCACCTAAAGAAAGAACATGCATCTTCCTAAAGCCTAGCGCAATCATCTCAAGTAACTATTTCTTTGTAAAGTTTAATGTCATCAGCGTATTGCAGGAACGAAGAATTAGAAATAGCATCAGAGACGTCATTTACAAACATTTTGAACAGGAGCGGTCCTAGGACAGATCCCTGACGAACGCCAGAACTTGCCCCATACAATGAAGAGTTCATATTGTTGACTCGAACGTACGCTTTCCTGTTTGACAAATAGCTTTGAAACCAGTCATATACTGTGCCACAAACCCCGTAGGCGGAAAGCTTTGGATAAAAGGATCCTACCCAGGTAGCACGCCAGAGGAATGCCCAACTTGGGCGAAGGTCTGGCAAACATAAGGGCCCAACTTGGCGCAGTTAGGCTGCACCATGGCAATCATCAGTGCCAAGTACGGTGCCTAACTATAGCCTTAGTTGGACGATCCTAGGGCATGCCAAAGTTCGGCTCTTCTCTGTGTGCGCCAGGGGGAGCGCCAAAGTTGGTGCCATACTTGAGCCCTAACTGCCATAGTAAATCCTAATCTGGGAATTCGGGGTACAAGGTCTGGCGTTTCTCTGTCCGGCCAGAGGAGCGCCAAAGCTGGTGACATACTTGAGCTATAACTGCCATAGTAAATCCTAATCTGGGAATTCGGGGCATGCTGTTGTCATGTTTCTCTGGTCCGCCAGAGGAGTGCCAAAGTTGGTGCCATACTTCAGCCATAACTGCCAGAGCATTGCCTAATTTCGGTATTTGGGACGCGCCAAAGTTTGGTTTTCTCTGGTCCACCACTGGAGTGCCGAAGTAGTGCAACACTAGAGCCATAACTGCCAGAGCAACGCATAATTTGGGTATTTTAAAGATGCCAAAGCTTTGGCTTCTTTCTTGGTCTGCTACAGGAGTGCCGAAGTTGGTGCCATACTCTGAGCCATAACTGCCATAGTAAATCCTAAATCTGGGAATTCGGGGCATGCCAAGGTTCGGCGTTTCTCTGTTCCGCCAGAGGAGCGCCAAAGTTCGTGCCATACTCTCAGCCATAACTGCCAGAGCGACGCCTAATTTTGCTATTTGGGACGTGCCAAAGTTTGGGTCTTCTCTGGTCTCGCCACATGAGTGCCGACGTAGTGCCGAACGTCGTGCAAGTAGGTGTCACGCTTCATTACATTTGTTGCGTATCCAACCACATATACGCGGCATGCAAAATTGTTTCGATCGCTACCAGAAGTTTATTAAACTCACTCATCAATCACACACAGTGTATTGCCGACATTATTCACAAAGGTCACACTTCTCTGTGTAAAACGCAAAGCTAAGTTATAAAATAGACACGTTAACACTGCCCTCATGCCAAAGCAAATACTCATCACTCAAACCGCGGAGATTGGAGAGGAAAGCAGGACTAGTATCAGAAGCATGCTTGCGGTGTACTTTACTAATAAAAGAGCGATATCATGTAATCCTTGATAGATGCATAATCCAACTCAGGCACCCCACAAACACTCTCCAGAAAGAAGGTTGCGCACATTCAACTGGATGTCCCGCCGTCGGCGAAGAGCAGTTTGCCGAAGCGTGTCCAGCAAACACATCACAATGATTCCACGGACTTTGGTGAAAGAAATGGCTGTTACCGAAAAATTGGCATGGACTAGTCCTGCCGTTACGACGAAAACATACGCGGCTCCCGTCTGCAACGCACGGAAGCAACAGAACACTCGAAGAGCGATTTGAAACCGACCACCGGACCCGCCTGTTTCATACTAGGCAAACGGCGCAAACGACAGCCCCGTAGATCCATCAGCATGACAGAGAGAGTCACGTCAAATTTCGTCCAGCTAGGTGTCCCACGCGTCCTACGTAGAGGTCACGCGCCGCACTCCACCCTTTGACTTGATGCTTAGCAGCTGTCGCGCTTCCTGACAGCCACACCAAGACACTAAAGCAGTGCGGGGAGGATTTGCAAAAGGCGAGGTCGAAGCGCAGCAATAAGCAGCTAAGCTCCCTCTGCATTTCGACGCTTTAGAGTAAAAGAAAAACGAAAACAGCCTTATGCAAAAAAAATCCTGCTGTACAGTCAAAGCTACAGTGGAAGGGAGTGTATGCCGACCAGTTCAACAGTAGGGAAATAAGGGACGGGGAACTCAGCCCTCTCTGGAATGAAATGGAACGGAACGAAGCAAAGGCCGCTTCGTTGGTGACCTTGTCGCCTTGGCTAGTCTGTCAGCGTTCGGCTTCCATTGTGGGCCTCAGAAAGATAATCTCCTTTCTTGAGAGCGAAATAGAAGGGGTGCTTATAGTTTTGTGGGCTTGTCGCCATCCGCGATAGGCCCCAATTATTTCTCTCCCGACTTGCTCGCAGTGGCCTCCCATGGCTGCTCGCGCCGGCAAAATTAGGGGCGCAGCCGGGACATTTTCTCCCGTGGATGACGATCGGGTGCTGAGAGTCCGGAAGCAGCTCTTTCGGCGTCCACGTGATGTTCCTCGGAGTCGGTCGTTGAGGCATTGCAGCCCCGTTTGCGCATTGTACCTGGCCCCGTCTTCCTCTCCTTCCCAAGATTTTCCTTTCCTGTACTCCCACGGAGCGGGCGGGCTTTGAGCTTGAAGCCGCAAAGCGAATGCTGTTGAGGTTGAAAGATTGTCTTGTATGATCGTCCCTTACGTGTCTCCACTTTCAAATGTTTAAAAGTACCAACACGCTCAAATAGTACAAGTTCCGGATTGATTTTAATTCTCAGTGTAATGCGGGAGCGGCGCCACGGAGCCCCGGTCGTTTCCGCTCTTTGTTATCGCTAGGATTTGACAGTCACCAGTCGCAATGCAAGACACGCACAGAGCACACGCTCGCTTTTGCAATGCGCCGCCTAATAATGATATCTTGCCGAGGAGACATGCACATCAGTCTCTCGCAGCGCTAGCTCGATCTCAGCACTTTCTGTAAAGGCGCATTCACACCGAAAACGTAGCAGGTCGCGCTGATGCAATTAAACCGCATCGCAAAAAAGCAGCAATTGGATGGTCACTCTGGCGTGTGCGATGAGCGAGTCCACGCCTTCGTTGGCGAGTCGCTTTTTAAAAACTCGCTCCGAACGCCGCTGATTGGCTCAGCCTCTCCCCCGACCAGATCGCATCGCAAAGCGTCGGTCAGTAGCGACTGCTCAAATCGCGTCGCGTTTGCCCGCAATGGTCGCTTTGCAACTGAAAGTTATCGCGCGACTAGATCGCATCGCCGGTGTGAACGCGCCTAATGTCGAACCAGTCTCCCGGCCCGTCCTGATATTTGCGGTGTACCTACGCGCGAGTGGCAACATCCGGCACAATTCGACGTTTGCGAAGCCTGGTCCAGCCGCGCCAAAACATTCAGCCCACCTTTGGACTGGAGAAACCAAGAGACACCCAAAATAAGATAAAGTGGCCAGCGCGAATAAAACTTGATTTCTATTTAATTAAGATGAAGACCACCCGCGTACACCCGCGTACATCAAATATCTCATCAGCCGAACTCCAAGGCACTAAGCCTAGTTCTGGCACTGCTGTTTGGCAACCTTGGCCCGTAGCAGCGAGATGACAGCCGAACTATCGGGAACCGTAGCCTCAACTTTGGCACCTGTTTGGCGACCTTGGCCCGGTAGCTGCCGGTATCGACAGCCGGGAACTATTCGGGAACCGAAGCCTAACTTTGGCACTTGTTTGGCGACTTCGCCCGTAGCTGCCAGACGGCTGCCGGTCCACGTGGTGTTACCAACTTTGGCAATTGCTTGGCACTTGGGCCCACATGCCATGGCAGACGTCAACCGAATCCGTTGCAGTAAGCCTAACTCTGGCACATCTGTGGCAGTCTCGGCCCGAAGGCGCCAGATGACAGCCGAACTATCAAAAGAAGTGAAGCCTACTTGGCATAGCGTTTAAGGCGATTTTGGCCCAAAAATGCCGCAAATACCCGGCACGAAACTCACTGGCAGCAAGCCTTAACTTGGCGTTTGTTAGCGTCCAGGCGCAAAAGATGCGCGGATGACATGTCAAACCTAACAGGCAGCTGAAGTCCGTAACTTGGCACTTGTTTGGCAAATTGGGGCACAAAATGACGAACGCCAGAACTTGCCCCGTACAATGAAGAGTTCATATTGTTGACTCGAACGTATGCTTTTCTGTTTGACATATAGCTTTGATACCAGTCGTATAATGTGCCACGAACCCTGTAAACGAAAAGCTTTGATAAAAGGATCCTATGGTTTACAACGTCAAATGTCTTGCCAAGGTCAAAGTAGACCACGTTTAGCTGACCTCTGTTGCAGACTACCTGGGATGCGGTAGACTCAAAACTAGATTTGTAGCCGTTGATCTCCCGATCATAAACCCATGCTGATTAGGGAAGGTAAAGTTTCGATATTTGAAAGACAATAATTAATGAATTAATGTTAATAGAGTTTGGGAAATATAGAGGGAAGGGAAATCGGTCTATAGTTGAGAACATAACCTTTCTTTCCCGATCCCGATAGTTGAGAACATAACCTTTCTTTCCCGGAACGACCACAGCAATATTCCACATTTCGTCGAATACTCCTGACCTTAACGAGTTGTTAAATATTGCACATAGTGCAGGTTTGAGTACATCATGAAAGGTTTTAACAATTGCAAATTGTATACCATCGTGCCTCGCAGATAGCGTGGCTTTCATTTTTTTTCGATACCTGGCTCTATACATTCCTCATCGACCTTAATGTAAGTCACATTAAGGTCACCGAGTTCATTCAAGTGAGTCAATGTGGCAGAGGATCAGACAGTACTGTCTTCGTAGGCTGAACTAAAATGATCTGCAAAAAACTCGGGCACGCACTTCGCATCTCTTTCATCGTGATCCAAAGCTATTGTCGATTCGATATTCTCCTCGGAGCGTGATCAGTGTACCTACAAAATTTCTTAAGGTTTTTGACAAGGTCAGATTCTACTGAGTCATGATACGCCTGGCGGTCACGCCTGGCTCCCACTTTTTGAGACCACTTTCCTTAAACTTTCTGTGGAAGCAGTCCCCTTTTAGTAGCGCTCTTAGTTCATTAGAAAACCAATCAGGAAAGCAAGGTTTCTTCAAAATCTCAAAGAGATGAATCTGTCCATGTCCTCTCGAATTAATATCGTAAAGAGAGCTACCTGCTCATTTGCATTAGAGGATTTTGAGACCGGAGACAAATCAACACTCGAGAAGTGGTGGAACATCCCGATGTAGTCTCCGGATCAAAAATTGCGTAAAGTGCGTGGAGGAGAGCCCTCGATAGGAGCGCGAATCGAGGAATCATTAAAATAAAGCACTAAGTCAAGGGCAGGATGTTACTTATACAGAGGAACCATAGGGACTTTCCCTCGGGCTACACACACGCAATCCATGTTTGAGAGACTTAAATCTAAAGCATTACCTCGGTGGTTAAGAATATCGTTGTGTCGTGCAAACTCTAAGAAAGAAACGAAGTTTAGGAGGTCGTTGCCTTTCTGCTTGGAATAAAAGTTGTCAGTAGAAACATTAAACTGAGCCCACTTGATGCCTGGAGCATTGAAATCACCTAAGATTAAGACATTACACCCGAGTCACACGTTAACGGTGTTTTCCATGCCAGCGATACACGTGCGAAAGTCGTCAAGCGTCGTTTGCAGAGTTAGGAGTCGACTTATCTTCCCGTTCCTAAAATTTTAGCTTTGTTACTAATGCACCAAAATTCGATTTTGATTCTTCTATGGTCACTCCCTAGGCTTTTTATACCTTCTTCGTCTATTTGCATACTTTCTAGCCAGTTATACAGCTTTGGGAACATGAGACAGAGGTAGGTAAAAAAGGCCAATAAAAAGGCGTACTTTCTTTGCACACTCGATTTTTACCCATAAACTCTCGGGAACCTTTTCGAAATGTTCAAGTCTTTTCGAGTGGAAACGCCTGTCAACAGCCACTAGCACGCCGCGTCCAGTTGTAACACGCGTGGCCAAGTCGCGGTCAAGCCGGTGCACCACAAAAGAAGGTGGAAAATCATCGGAGGACCCGATATCACAGCATAACCAGGTTTCCATTGAACAAAACATAAGATAATTGGATAAGGTAACGTCAGGAAAAGAGCATTCGGTTTTTGTGCGTAAGCCGCGGACGTTTTGATATAATAATAATAGTAATAATATTAGTAATAATAATAATAATAATAATAGTAATAATTGATCATATACTTAGCTTATATCAATCTCGTGAAAAGGCAGATCTGGTTTTCCTTTTCAGAGTCCTTTATGGCATGGCCGATTGTTCAGAACTGCTCTCACAGATATCTTTACGAGTTCCTCGGACAGCGACCCGTTTGACAACGTCTTTTTACTCTCCTCGGACGTTAAATATCCTGGACCCCATGTTTCGTATGTGTAGGACATATAGTGGCATTGCAAGTCACCTTCATAGTTTTTGTGTGACTGAACATGTTAGATCTCCCAGAGTCTTGTATGAGTTTCGCTGAAACTGTCGTAATTGTGATTTTATTATATATCATTTTAATAAGGTATATTCGTTTTTGCGGCAGTCTTCTACCCAGCGTTTGGACCGTGTGTTCCGTTCTTTCCTTGTTGTGTAGGTCGTATCTTTCTGTCAGGATGCGTGATACGTATCATGTATTTTACTCAAGGCTTTAAGTTTTTTATGTTTATTTTTTCTAAACTTTTATTGTAGTGTTTTAAGTTTTTGTGTGCCAGTACTAAGACCGCATGGCCGTTCCTTGACACCTAATAAAAATTATTCTTGATTATTAATATTAATATTATTATTATTACTATTATTATATTATTATTATTTTATTAGTAATATTATTTTATAATGGTCAATTCGGAAACTTTGAAATATTGTCCTATCTGCTGGCACCATATTTGAACAGACACTAGCGTTAAGCGACGCGTAGTTAACTTTTACAGTAAAAAACACAAATTTCATTCCTCTCAAATACCCAGTATACAAACAAAGTTTTCTGGTTACTGATGGTGCATTCTCAGACTTGATAGTATGCTGTATGGCTACGCGATGTGATATGTGTTGCCCTCAGATATTATGTTGGAATATGTTATACTTGCACTAAAAGCTTTATGCACAAATGGTTTAGTGGAAGTCAAGTCCAAATAGAAAAAGCGCTATTGTGTCAGTTTTTCGCAACACTATTGTTTCATTTTACTTTAGCTCTCATTCAACAACTTCTTTACATTGAGCAACCCGCTTCGGTGACCGTAGCTCCATTTATTTGTACTGATCAGTGAATTCTTCGTGGAAGTTCTTGATTCGGTCAAGCATGTCCAGGAGCTTGGCCATCGGTGGAAGTATGGTAACTCTGAAAAAAATTTGCCTGTTAGCAGATTGTGCAAAGTGCAGTTTTTAGGTATAAGTCTTTTTCATGGCTGCTGACCTGTTTCAGTGCATTCTGGTCATTTTTGTTATGATGAATACACGCAATTTTAGTTGCAGTGCATATCATTACCAAGGAGTCATATGAGTTGACCCATGAGCAACAGGCCTACTGAAAGTTGCCATGTAAATTCCATGGATGGCAATGTTAAAACTTGAAATGCAACGTTTTATTACCTTGTGCCAGTACAAAAGGGCAGGCACAGTCTTTGGTTGGGTATTAAAATGTTTGGGTATGGTGCTACTCATGAAAGCAGAATTATGCAGCTCTCATTACTCTGGCATGACCGCAATATAACTTGTATATGTCATAGCCACAGAGGATTCTTGACGAGGGCCATAGATCGTTCTTACCGGAAATGGCAGGTTCCTGGGAGTTGGCCAAACGCGCTGCCTGGTGTTACACACACACCTTTTTTCTCAAGCAATTCACTCGCATAGAAATAGCTGGGCTCCTGACCAAGACTCTGCGCAACGAGAAAGGAAAACATGAAAACCCGAAGTTGTGTGCACTGATTATCTAGCCTGAAATTACCAGGTTTCTGCGAAGACTTTCAATAATTCCCAAAACTAGGCTGGTTGAGAAAATAAGAAACTCTCTTCGTAAACAAACTGCCAGCCACGGCGGACGTGAGGTATGGCAAAAAACATACCGATTAAAAAAAGTGAAACTAAAAGTTAAATATTAACTTTTTAAGCAGTGAAAATAAACATATGGTTTCATTTTTAAATTTTAGAACGACATGGAGCACGTGGTAAGCGTGGGTGTGCGCTCAAATTACCACTCGTACAGGACTCGCAATTTCGGTGTTTTTGCATTGCAGATTTTGGTTGTTGCCTTAATATTTCTACTTGGTCCAAACTATCGTCCTTTACTAAAGTGTACAAATGTCCATTCGTATCTCTGGTACATACCCTGCCCCCTAATAAACATCAAAGATCAGGTCCCTCTGAGTTTTCTGCTTAAAACTGCGGGTGAACAATGCTTTTTTAACTTGATTTCTTTCTTTCTTTATTTGTGCATACTTCGACGTCAGCTCCGGTCATTTCAGGAGTGGAAAACAGCGCTTAATATAAATTAATATTCAACAATAAAGAAGCAAAACACAAGAAATAATGATTTAACAATCACACATTAAGGCAAGGTAAGTGTCCCTATTTCTAAAATAAAGTCATCGTTGTGAAGCACGCGTGTAGATCCATCAACATTCTTCTTTAGCTCAATAGTGCGAAGAAAATTCCTTTTTAACAATTGATATGAGATAGCAGTTGTATAAGGTTAAAACAATGTCACCGTCTGGTGCCAGTGACAACTCTGAAATTAATGTAGTTAATGTGCTAGATGCCACAACTCCCATTAACAATTTTATGAAACATTTTCTCGACAGTCCGCTTGAAAGGCAAAGATTCAATTCCCAACATTGTCATAGTCAGACGATGGTGAGAAATTTCGATGGAAATCTTACTTTAATAACTAGAAAAATAACAATCTAGCTCACTAATATCCAAATTTACCAAAATGTTGCGCGCCGCAGAACGCTTGGAGATAAATCAAAGAAACAAATACCTCTGCTTTGTCGATAGCTCTTTGTGGCAGTAACACGCGAGGGTAGGCACACAAGGCCCCCTGAACTGGGCTGCAGTAGAACCCTTCAATACCGTTTAATGTGTTCTCCACCAGCTCCGCTCGATTCTTGAGAGACTCCAGGATTGTATTCTTTTCCTTGAACAATCGGAATAAAAGAAGTGAAAGAAAGAAAAAGAAAGAAAGAAATGAATTTTAATGTCAATTGGATCGCTATATCAAGACAAATTACTACTAACTATGCTAAAAACGAATCCGACCCTGCAGTTACCTTTTGGTATAAGTCGTAGGATGGGTCACCAGACTGAGGAGGTTTGACGAGACAATCCAAAGCCACCTAGTGATAAGTAGCAGAAACATTTTAATGGGACGGGTCTATCTGTAGTTTGACTATAATTGAAGGTCCTTAATTTCTGGTTTGAGATAATCCAGGGATACAAGACGTACTGCATTGTTCAAATCATTGTCCTGTGATGTTCTCTTCCTCAATTATCAGCCTATATGTGTGGCAGCATTTACCATTGGCGAGTGTAGTAGCGGGTCTGCGAGTCTGTCCTGCGCCGTCGGTCACGGGATTTATTTTAATATTTAATTTATATATTTTTGAAACATACTATCTTACAATATGTTCTTTGTATTTTTGTGTGATGTCTCACAGGTCCACTAAATTTAGATATGCAGAGAAGAAACGATGGGCTGAGTTGTGTATTACAAATTTTAATATGCTCAATAACCTAGGCTACATATTTCTGAAATTTTGGGGCTGGTATTCTGGAGAAAAAGTAAATCGAAAAAAAAGTATGCCTTCAAGTTCAGAGAGCAGGTTGTTTACGGCCTGTCTGGAGAGCGTTGACTCGACTGCTACGCCTTTTAAACTGTGAACTTCATGACCAGGGTTCCACCCCTCCGCCCTCCCCATCGAAAACAATCCCTGGTCAAGGTAAATTTTATACGTACAGCAATGTTCGGCTGTTCTTTTTTTTCACAGCTGCTTTCGTAGTTGGGAATTGTTTCAATCAAATGTAAAACGTGGAGATTTAACGTGAAGGAGAGAAATTATTTTCAGAACTTGTGAATGTAAAAGACTTGTAGTTATACATTTTGTGTTTACAGCCAAAAGCTTTTTAAAAAAATGTTCCCGGGCTTTAAAGTCAGATTCAACCTTAAAATGTGTTTCTCTTCACTGAAGAGTGCGAGATTTCCCTCTATCATATCCCTGGAAGCATTGTGGCGATTATTAGGACAATTTTATTTTTCACTGTGTATATTCGTGAACCAGTTGCATATGTCATTGCTGGCTACTTCAGTCTAGCATGCTTCACTGTACTATGTGACTCATGTCCTGCCAAATGCTATACATATAGCCCGTCGTAGGAAATTTATCCTCACCTGCGAGAGAGTTGATGGCAGCAGCTCAACCACAGCTTTAAGAAGTCTCTTTTTGTCGTGTCCATTCAGGTTGACGATCTCAAAATAGCCACATTGTAGTCCGTCTCTGTGATCACATGACATTTAGAATTAGACAAGTGAGGTTACTGAATACTCGTATAATTTCTTTGAGCCACGTTTATTGCAAATATTCAGTACGGAGTTCCTCCTATTTTTTCTATCTATACTATGTGCAAACTAATCTCGACAATTATGTGGCTGGGAGAAGGCAGAGGTACGCGCACCGTATGTCCGAAATTCCGTAGCGCATACGTAACGCAGTCTACCAAAAGCTATCATCTTGGCCTAGTAGTAGTAGTAATCTTTGAAAGTACACGTGAGGAGCGATTGACTCAAATAGGTTCAAACATTTCGAACAGGACACTATCTTCTTAGAAGGCTTCATGGTTGTACACGCCTGTCCATATAAATATGATTGCCAGTATATTTCGCAGGCATATAGGAAGTAAGTCAGAAAAATAAATATCACTCGGAGCTGCAGAATTTGAATTTGTATGGCAGTATACAATGAGGCCACCTTACTTTCGATGCAAGGGCCGGCTTACTCACTCTGCCATGATACCCTTCGATAATGAATTGAAGGTGATGAGTTGTGTATCTGGACCAGGGGTCTGCCATCTTGTGCATAACCTTGCGAAAACTGTGAAATGGGGCATGTTCCGTGTAGATGTTGTGCTCAAACACCTAGGAAATAAATGTATACACATATTAGGGTTGGTTTCATGTCACAGAGAATGTAGTTTGTTGGGCTACTGCTATGGGCTTAATTTGGAGCTTGTTGGTTCATACTTGTTCATGTTAGTCAGCGTTGTCGTTGCTCACTTATTACTTTTGAGTTTTGTTTAAATTCAGCTGTCTCACATTAACGAGCATTAACGATGCTCGTGCTAATTTTAAATTGACCATCCTTTCTTGTAAGTTTTGTGTGGATAGTTAATATTGCAAAATAGGCGCAAAATATTTTTAAAAATGTTGAAGTCTGGGATTTGACAATACCTTGAGTGAAGTTTAGCAAAGCACGTGACGGATGAATTAGCGTCAAAAATTACAAATTGATCGGTAAAATTGAGATAAGCGATCTCTGACGATGACCTAGCTATAGCATGCCCGTTGCAAGGACATTTGTGAAGTGAAAAGAGTCAATTGATAAAGTAAACGAACTTGCCTCATCAGCGAGAATGATCAGGTTGTTTTGGTAAGAAAACCGGATGATGTCCATGATGCTCTCGGCGGAGAGGACCGTAGCTGAAATAGCCAACAAAAATTATCATTTCAGCAATAAAACCTTCTTGCCCATGGAAGCAATAGGATATACTTTAATTCTGGTTATGCTTCCTAATCGTTGTTTTAGTGAGATTTCTAGGTACATATAACGTCACAGGTCGCGCAATAGAAGCACCCTTAAAGCCCCTCCACGACCTTGCTTTATGGCGCGTTGGCTTCTCGTTAAAAACAAAATGCTTATCTTTCGGGCATGCGACTTGATTTCTGAGCAGTGTTCGGATGTATGAAATGGAAAAGGGGAGAGAAAGAGAGTGACAGAGAAAGATGGAAATGAAAGGCAACTTATACACAGTCTCCGCATTTTAGTACGAGCTTTCGCCTGCATTATGTAAATTTATTTAGTGACACTTTAAGCGTTCAGGGAAATCCGCCTGTTCCAACTAGCAGAGTGAACGCTGGAGAAGAGTCGACCTCCTTTCAGTGTTAGATCCGCTAAAGTGGAAAGAGGTAGGAGGAGCTTTCCTTGAACTCTGAACCTGTCACCGACTATAATGCTTATTGCATAGGAATAAAAACAGACAAGGAAGAAAGCACGAAATGTTCTCGAAGGGGGCAGAAACAGGTTATTCAATAAGACTGCTGACTGAGCGAGCTGGTAGTTTATGTTGATTAACGTTACAACGTACCGCAAGAGAAATACTCACAAACACAGACGCACTAAAAAAATTAACGTTACAGCGCCGAGTGAGTGCATATTGTTTTTAGTGTGTCTGTGTATGTGAGTAGCTTTCGTGGTGCACTGTAACGTTAATCAGCAGGTTAGCCAATTTAGCCATGATTGAAGCGAAAGAAAGTAAATACGCCAGATTTTACCAGAGTATCCTGACTTGGCGAAATAATGTCTCGAATCTCGCGAAGAATGTTGAAACGTACTCTGCAACTCGTAAAATGATCACGGTAGAATGGAACAAGAAGCGTAAACCTCATTAAACATAGTGGGCCCGGGCAACACCGCCTAAAATAGTCAAAGCCTGTGTGTGCACTTACATTTTGACGTCACCCCAGTGAGATCGAGCGAAGACACGAATTGAATACGAGTGCTGCGTTAGTGATTGAGTGGACCGCGTGTCCAATCAACACGCCAAAAGTCGCTCGACATCGGGCTCGGGTCGAATTGCTGAGGTGGCGTCATCCGACTGTGAAGACGTTTTCATGGAGGAAGGATGGGGCGTTCGGAGGCTTTCAATATTTTAGATGGTATTGGCCCCGGGTTCCACTTTCAGCCGCAGGGCCCAAGCAGGTTAGAATGCCTAACACCGTCCCTAGGCTCTCGTCCAAGCCGGGTGAAAACACGGTACAGGGAAAACAGGCGACACGTACCAAGAAGTTTCGTTTTATAAAATTTCTATGACCTTTTCCATGACCCGAAGTCCACCCGGTCCGGAAAAGCGTCTTCCTCTGCACACGATCCTGCTCAGCAGAAAGGCGACCCGGCACGAGGCTGGTTCCCTTCGCCTCCCTTCGCGCCGGGCTTTACTGTACACCTGAATACACTCCCAGTACTCTTGCATTTTACTTTATTGGAAATGAGATCGAGGAGAGGCGTTCCCAGGCGGCCACCTCGGGAACTAACTACAGTGTGTCACAAAAAAGTATACAGGTCTTTTTTATCGCAAAAAATAAATATAGTGGAGTTCACCCCTTTCCACTTTGGCGGAGCGAACGGTAGAGATTGCCTCCTCCAGCGTTCGCACTACTTAGGGAGGTGAGGAGCTTCCACTTGCTAGACTGTCACCGACTATATAACGCCGATCTCACCAAGCTGCAGGGAAGCGCCATGTTTTCAGCCCGATCCGATATCTTAATCAAAAGTTATAGTGATTTTCTTAAATTTCATTGGGAAAATGGCGGCCGTCGGAGTTTTCGAATACATGGGGCTCTATGGCACCAGAAACCGAAAAGGGCGAAAATGGGCTCCATTTTCCCATTGAACTTTTCAGAAAATCACTTATAACTTTTGATTATAGTTATCGGATCGGGCTGAAACTTTGGCATCTGGTTGTGACCTCTAGCGGTACCTTTGGGTGGAGTATGAGCGTTCGGCCATGCCTAGTTTATTTTTGCAATAAAAAACATCTGTAAAATTTTTTTCCTGACACCCTGTATGTGTTGTAAACCCTCCGACCGCAGTCATTAGTCCAATCGCTGACATGTAGGACGACGACGGAAGGCTCGTGAAAGGTGTGTAACGATATTCTATTTTTCTAAACGCATCTTAGATACAAGTAACCTAGTCCCCTTTTGCATTCAATGTCATTGAAGTGCTCTTGAAAGGGCAAACAAGCGCATGTGTGGTCACGCGCTGGCGTGACGGGCCAGTCGCGTCGTGTTGGCAGAGCGCGCTGGATCGTGCGTGGCCGGGGGGCGTCTGTGTTTTTCCGAATGATTCATAAAACACACATTTCAGTTTTCAGTTATCCTGTCTCTATGCGACAATAATGGACGACATGGGCGAAAGCAAACGGTGTCGTCTTTGAAGGAGAGGACGTGCTGCACTGCGATCATGTCTTCAAGTGAAGCGTTGCACCAGAGCCGACGGCGGACAGTGTCCGCATCGTCGTCGTACGTGCTGCAGTCCTCCGCGCTGCATATACCCGGTTCAAAAGGATGCATCGAGAGCTGCGTTACGCAGCAAGTGCGGATCATATCGCTAAAAACAAATACTGTAAACAACTTAATTTTCGCGGTCTTAAATTTTCACAAATCGGGTCAAAGCTGAAAATTTGAAATTATTCGCGGGTTCTAATTTTAGCGAATCTAGTGTAGCTTCCGTAGCGTTCACATATTGCCCGAATTGTTTGTGGGACGTATTTTTCGCGTTTTTAGGCGATTCGCGAAATTCGCGAAAATAAGGTCCTCGCGAAAATGTAGTCGTTTACAGTATGCAGCGAGGGCGGAAACGATACGGCGTACGCTACGCCAGTGCTAGCGTCCGAGTTGTTTGCCGCACAGTGATTGTCTGTGGTGACAATGATGATTATGAAACGCGCGCCCCCAATAATTTGATTTCATCGCCGATAGTTTCCATACCCCTTGGTTCATCCTTTCTAGTTGAACCGTGGATCTTCTCTTTCTTTTGTGTAATTTTTGGTGATTATTCGAGTAATCTTTTGAATTGGTGTCTCCCCTAGCTGATATGAATTATATAGGTACTCTGTATTACCTGTTGGGTTGGCAGGATTGACAACGAACAGGAAACGCGGTTCGCAGAACTTCCGGGAGGCGTCAAGTGACCTCTGCATTCTGGAGATACTGTGAGCCCAGCCATTGTTTTCGTCAAGGTAATAAAGAATCTGCAGGGCAGAAAAAATAGAGATAATGGGGCACAGTAGTCTATTACGACCGCAGTGACTGCAGCAAACATGCGCCTTCACATCTCGTAGGCCGGATGGATGTTGGGATTTCCTCACGGAGCAAAAACCTCGGGGCCTTCTTTCAAGCACGCCACTAGTGGCCGCTTGTTGGCGCAAGCTACCGCCCGTTATAAAGGGTACAGCCATTAACATCCATCTATAGATCCCTCTGGCTTCTTTTCTTTCTGACTTCCCCTGTTTTACGCGGTAGAGACAGGAGAAAGAGAGGGGAGGGAGGAGGGTAACCAAAACAACAAGAAATGTGTTTTGGCTACAATTAAATTTACACACGAAAAAATGAACAAAGATGACGGAGCACAGAAAATGTCAACTTTCAACTAAAACGAACAAGAATGCCATGTGAGGCAGCCGTAAAGGCTGCTTCTCACAGCTGTTTTATGGCGTTTTCATACGTTACGCCTAAGTCAGCGAAAGATTCATGTCTTTGATGTCGCGTGCCAGACTACCTTTTTAAACTGGTAGCCACGCTTAATATGAAGCAGAGATGTCCCAGTGACTTGCACTTAAGCTTTTGTAACGTAACGTAACGTCAGAATACAGGGCTGTGTGAACCAGCCTCGAAGGCTTGCAAGCGCCGAACTTTGTGCGAATTCGTTGTTCTCTAACGAAAATTCGCCTGGTTGCTTGCTTGTTAATTAGACCTCGATACGAAAATCCCAAAAGGCCGCGTGCGAAGTCCTGTACGCATTCTCCTTGCCCCCACGTGACAATGAAGAAAGCGAGAGGGTAACGCGTTTGCTTGCCTACCTTCGCCAGCTCTGCAGTCGCCTCCAGTAAGTCGCTTTTCTTATCTGTTACAGCCGGTTGTACGATTGCTAATCACACTTGTGCATAACGCGCGAGCGTGCGGCTTTTCCGGGGAGCGCTAGACTGGTGGCATTCGCGGAAACTGCTAGTCACGTGGTGCAACATGGAACGGCCCGCTCGGGGGGTGTCCTGCCCACTCTATCAGCTTGATAAGCGATAAAAGTAAAGTGCTTTATGACATATTTTTTGTTTTTTGAAGACGACATCGTTGATACGCCTTCATGCTTTAGTTTGTTTATTGTTCCAGCAATGATGTTTGTAAAAGCGTGCGTGCAGCCTAACGCGTTCGCCGCCAGCTGATAGAGTGGGCATAGACACCCCTCGAGCGGGCCGTTCCATGTTGCGCCACGTGACTAGCTTAGTTTCCGCAAATGCCACCAGTCTCGCGCTCCCCGGAAAGCCGCACGCTCGCGCGTTATAGAGAAGTGTGATTAGCACTGTACCTTGAGTTCCCGGCATTTCTCTCGGTGCCGAGAACGGCGTTGCACGCGTTGCAAAACGACTAATAAAGCGCCCGTTTTTTTCTTTTTGTTTATAATATAGGCTTCCCATTTATAGGAGTAAAATGTCTAAATCAGTACATATATCCCGCATAAAACGACTGTAACCGCATTCTTTTCGCCGGAGGACACAGACAGATAAAAGCCACATGATGTGTCTCTGTGCATTTTATGAAGGAGCTTTAAGACCGACAACACTGCCTACAGAGTTTTTTTTATTTCTATTGATTTTTTATTTAAAAGGCAGATGACAATGCCGTTGTGCCCGGTTAGTCTCGCTATCGCTGGCGTTTCGTACCATATCGCACTTTCTAGCATTTCGTACCGTATAGATTCGCTAAATAATAAAACTAAAATTGTGCCATATAGGTTGGTCAAAACGTACGGTAAAATGAAAATGCTAAATAATTTGCCTGGATATAGTGGTGAACATAAAAACCTAGTAGTGTCCGTACCTTGTGAAACCCGAACTCGTCGAAAAAATGGTGGAACGCCACGTACTGGGGCATACAGGTCATGGCACCGGGTGGCTTTCCGTTTATGCACTCCTTCAGGACGTTCATCACCAACTATAATAACGACCAGAATTAATGGGCGAACGCTCAGCATGATGCGACAGAAAAGTGAAATATGTTTCTAGAGGCGCTCGTTTATCCTGTGTAGTCAGCCTAGGGCGACAACGTGGTCACTAGGCGACGCGGCATGTATTCAACAACGCCACAAAGAATTCGAGTCCAGTATCTTTTTTACATCTTTTAGATGGGTGGTATTTAGAAAAATAGGTTTCTTCAAGGCAGCTTGATCGACCATCAGTAGACTCTACAACGGCATGAAATCAGCACGGGAAGATATGTAACATTCCTAATGAGAATATCATCTCATTCGTTAATGTTAAAACCGACCACCTATTTCGCACTGATTGATCGTAAGATTTAAGAAAGAATAAACATCTGAGAAATTTATTCTTTCTTTAATTTTGACGCTGCACCGACACGCTCTTCGGTCCATAAATAATAGAAACATGCACAAATCTAGGGGGGGGGGGGGCATCTTGTTATTCAGAGCAACAGAAAACTCGCCTTCTTCAAATGTAAACTTAAAAATCGAGAAGGACGTGCTAAATATTCAGAGCTATCGAACAAGACACGTTTTACAGGTGTTTTTCTTGTGTGCTTTACAAATTTGCTTTAGTTAAAAAGCCGTGAACGTTACAGTAATGCGGTGTGTGCCAGTGAGTTATGCGGCGAGGGAGACATATTATGGGAGGCAAATCATCATGATAAGTCGGCTAATGAACTAAGTATGTTAACTGGGTTTTGAATTAATGGGAAGAAACATATGGTTCCGATAAAGAAACTTGTTGAGCGTCATCAATAACCTCTAAATCAGCCAATTTTAAAAAGAGTTTGATGGTTTTGGAAGCACGGTTTGGCGCTAAAGTCTACCGCTCGTGCAGCAGAAGCAGGGCCACTGGTGCGTTCACGCGCCCATGCGGTTTTTCCGTCATTACTATCCGCATTCTCTCATCGCCAGACTTGTTCCTGTTGAAGGAGTGATATGTTTAGTTCACTTCTGCGCACCCACGCGCTCAAAGTCTTTCTCAAAATGACTGATTTTAGTTGGTTTCGATGACGCTGAGCAGGTTTCTAATTGGGGCCAGATGTTTATTTTTACTAAATAAAAAAGTTAATTAAAAATATTACCTAATTATTCGGCTTATCGTGACGATTAGCCCCTATATTATGTCGCCCTGGCCGTGTATCTCACCTGCACAAACCAAATTAACAACTTTTTAAAACAAAACGGTAAAGCCTTCAAAGAAAAAGAATACCCCACACGCAAAAAATGCTACCTGGTAGTCAAATGGATATAAGTTTAACTTGAAGGATAATATACTTAGGCAAGACTACCAAACTGTATGGAATGGTCTTTTCTGCGGTGGCGAGTGGCACTTTGCCGATATTCACTGCGGCAGTGTAAATGATAAGTAACTCAGCTACAAGGCTCATTATTCTTTAGCCCAGATCCGTTGTTGCGCGATTCGCGTAAATTGGTGGAATAAAAGTTTTGTCCGCACGTGCGGCAACACTGGTCCTCCACAGCTGGGCACCATAACAACAACGAACGACCGCGTGTTTGGTTTGACGTTAGTGTTTGCCCAAATGAGGTAAGGATATTCCTTTTGCCGTACTTTTATTGCAAATAATATTTTGAAAAAAAAGACTAGTTGTATATCTCATCGCATTGAACCATTTAACACTGAGACCGAGGATCGACAGGGTAAACATGCTCAGAGGTATGTGACTGTGTCGCCCGTACTGTTTTCCTAAACTCTGGGTCTGGTTGAATTTCTGAGCCGCACCCGTCGTGGTTGTGATCTCCCGGCTGTGCGTACGTGGCCCGTGAACTTTCCAATTCAGTAGCGGGTTGCAGTTCAGTGGCGGTGTAGAAATAGGCTTTTACTAGATTGTTGCGTCCTCACAGGCGCTAAGCGCCAGCTCGAGCCTGAACTCGCGCATCTTTCGAGGTTCGTGTTCTTTAATATTGATGTTCTGCTCTATGGTTCATTAAACCTAAACCTAAAAGTCACTCACATCTGCCTCGTCACCCCTCAGGGCACCCCATAGACTATTGCGCTCTACCGGCCCTTCTAGGATGTCTTCTGCTGCCAAGTAGCAGCCTCATCGTCGAACCACCAACATCGCCACCTCTCCACCAGAGAATCACTACATTTAGGCGCGTCAGCTACCCCTACATTTTGGTGCGTCGTCCGCTTCTACATTTTGGTGCGTCGGCCGAGCCTGTCGGCCCATCGCGTTCTTTCGGCTGTTTAACTCTTTCCTGAGCAAAACAGAACCCCTGCGGTTTTCTGCGACATCTTTGCGCTCATGCTCGTTCAGTTTTTTTAGGCCAGTATATAAGCTCCTGAGATTCTTTGAACTGTTCCAACACTTGTGTGTTTTTTTCAGTTCTTTCAGGGCAGTAAAGAAACCCGCGAGGTTCTTCACAGTGTTCCAAAGCTCATGATCGTTACGTTTACCCGTCTGCCCTGCAAGACGGCGCCTCTCAAAGAGTTTGATATTTTTCCTCTGGCCAATCGCTCTGCTGTACCCGTTTTCGGCCTTTACGAAATTTCATTGCACTGAGACATGCTGCCCTCGACTCCGTTCACCCTTAAGCTGAGACTGCAGTGGGAACTACGTGTTCGCTGAACCAATCAGCTTCCTCCTTTTCATGAGCGGTAGCGGGATCACGTGGCGAAAGAAGGGATGTATGACTGGTCCATTGAGGACGTAGGTTCCTCCGCAGTCTCAGCTTAAGGGTTATTAGAAGATAGGAGCGTGCAAGATGGCCGCCCAGCTCCGGCCTCTCAAGAAACGGTGTTTACATGACGGTCGCTGTCTTCATTGGCCTACTCGCTCGAAACAATATGGCGAAGAACCAGCGTGCACCAGCACGTGACACGAAGCTTCATCGACGGCTGCCCGTACACGGAGGAGCTGGCATCTCCTCCTGTCACGGCAGGTGCTTTCAGTAAATCGCAGTGCTTTGAAATTAATTGTTTCTCTTTCGGTGTTTTGTTTTAAAAAACGTTTTCGGTATAATCGCCTGTGGCCTCAACAGCAACCATTAAGCCGATATTTTCCTCCAACGGCAACTATCTCAAATATGACTAACTTTCCATCGGTTAGAAGTTTTATCAATGTCATTTCTCAATGACTGTTTGTGTGTATTGGAAGATAAGTGTCGTGCTCTCATGTTTTATTGTAGTCTCTCTGTAGCTTATGTTCAAAAAGATATTAGGAAAGGGAGAGCAGCAGTTTTTGCTCCACTTTCAAAGGGTACGGAAGCGATATTTTAGCGCCCACGTAGAATTCAGTGCATCCACCCATTCAGCACTAAACGCACACCCCCGAAATTTGAAACATGTGAAAAATTATGCACAGTACCTATATATGTAAAACTGATGACCTCTCATGCACCCATCCTCTATTTTTCCGCCATTATCTTCAAGTTTTAAGTGGGCGCTTGTTCGGTATTTTACGGTATTTCTTTATGTAGACGTGGTTCCTTTACGACAGCAGCTCACAAACAGCAGTCTTTCGTCCGTAAACGCAAGAAAAGCCATTTCAAAACAAATAAAACGATTTCCCAATACCACCTGGTGGTGTGTGTGTGTGTGGTGGGGGGGGGAGGCAGCTTCGTTGGAATGTCTCGCGTCACCGGCTCATTGGAGCTACGCCACGGTGCGGCGTGTCCGACGGAGGGTGTGTGGAGCGAGCGGCGCTTGGAGCACCTCTCAGGTCCAGTACACCATACCAAGGGCATTTCCACTTGGCAGGATTGTAACGCGCTGACGATAAAGCTGGCGCCACCTAGTGAAGACGATCATAATTACTGCTACCCTTGGCCGTGTATGCACCCGTGATGTTGCGAGCGTGACGTCACGCGCAAATATCCTGAGACGCATCGCGCCGACTCGATGGTTGAATTTGAAGCCCTCACCAGAATCCGTCGGTTGGAACGAAAAATATAGCCATATGCTGAAAATACAAGAGTGTGATTATCATTTACGGATATCATGGATCATAATTTACCCATTTCGATGTGTTCCGGGGATATTTCAAGTTTCGATTCTGCACCCCCTTAAAGTCTTTCTTGAAGTTTTGTTAAAGAAAATGATAATAAGAAAGGGAGAATGTAATAATTGGCTTTTACGAGTTTGTTGCGTCGTCACGTACACTATTTCTGCTATTATGGGCGCAAGCTCGAGCCCGAAGCTCGCGCATCTTTTGCCGTTCTTGCTCTTCAGTTCTAGTATGCTGCTATATAATTAATTAAACCTAAACCTAAAATTCAATCAACTCTGCTTTGTCGCCGGAAGTGTCCGTGCTGTCTGTGAACCCCGGCCACTACTCGTCTTCTGTCAGGGTACCCCATCCCCTGGCCACTCTACCGGCCCTTTTTGCATGTCTCCTGCTGCCAAGGAGCAGCCTGATCGTTGAACCACCGAACCTCCCGATTGTTGCCTCTCCGTCAAAAAATTACTACAGGCAGGCCGGTTTACTTGTGGGGAAGCCGCGTTCGGAGCTGATCCGCATGCTGTTGGGGCTATCTTCTTGGGTGCCCACTGTTGTCATTCGTATACCATCAAGTGAGCAGACAACTTCAGGCATCCAACATAGGCCGAAACTGCGCGCCCACAGTCTGCCCCGCAGCAAAAGTATGGTTGCCTCCCTCGTGCGGGAACGACTCCAAATGCATTAAGACAAAAATCAGTCTGGGATCAGATCCGGTAGCCCAATAACAGTTTAGAGGAGTACTTTCTACGTTTTGCTGAGGTCTTGCAGCAGCGGAACTTTCAGCTACACTGGTGAAGTGCTTGCAAGCCTGGTTCAAAGACTGCGCGGATGAACCTCGTGAATGCCCCCCTTGACTCTACATATCGCATGCTCGGCTAACCCGATGAACTGCGGGAGATACAAAGTAGTGGTGGGGTGCTGTACATGACCGTTGTAAGAACTGTTTAAAAACAGTATTATTTGTAGTAATTTGTGGTTTAATTACATATTTATACAGGCTAGGCTGTGCTAGCCGATGCTTGCCCGATGGCGGCCGGTTCTGATTCGCTCGAGTTCTCTGCCAGCTCGTGCACGTTCTCTTCCTCCATTGCCCGAGTTACCACATTCCTCCAGGTTTAGTTGTTAAGTTCCCGGGACACTCCAGCTTCGGGCAGGTTAGGCAGCGCTCCATGTCTGTCTGGGGGACGCCGAAAGCGTTGCGGGTACCGAGTTGAACGTTCAGCCGGCGTTGAGGAGGTGTCACCGGCCGACCCTGTCTGCACCACTGGAGGTGGGGCGTTTGGTGCTGAACGTGGCAAATCTCCATCTGCTAACGTAGACGCTCCACGACCTAGCAGTTGGACCCAAGAGCATCCATGGCGGAGGGCCTGATACTTCACGAGTTGGTAGTTGTGCATCTAGTCGTAAAATATGGTCTAAGTGAACGGAGATTGTGCGTCCTCGAATGTCCACCAGATACCACAGTGGTCCTCGTCGGGAAACAATAACGCCTGGTGTCCACGAGTTCTGGTTGCCTCTCACGTGTCGCACGAGGACTGGGTCACCTGCATCACAGCTACGCAGTGGTCTTCGCGATTTATCGTGCGCCAACTGCTGCTGGCGTTGATGGTTGACGATGGTCCGCTCCGTACTCGGCTTTATCAAGTCAACACCGGTTCGAAGCGCCGGTTGAGGAACAGCTCCGCCGGTGTCCTCTTGGTTATAGTATGACGAGTACTGCGGTAGCTCAGGAGAAATCTGGCCAGCCTTTGGTTTTCTGTTTCTCCTTGTATGTTTGCTATGGATGAGTCTTTCATCCAAGCTCGCTTGAATGTTTGAACGGCTCGCTCAGGAGCTCCATTCGATGCCGGGTGATATGGCGGTGTGCGAATGTGCTTCACCCCGTTCATTCGCAAGAAGTTGTCGAAATCCCCTGAAACAAACTGTGGTCCATTATCTGACACAAGCTCAGAGGCAATTCCATAGGATGCGAAGAGGTTCCTCAGTATCTCAATGGTGCGAGCTGCCGTTGTCGTCCTGTTGGGTAGAACTTCTATCCACTTCGAGAAGCTGTCCATGACAACAAGATAGTGCTGCTTGTTCAGTTCAGCATAGTCGACATGAATTCTCTCCCACGGGGTTATTGCCTACGACCATGGGTGTAGTGGTGCTGCCGCCGGATGGTTTTGCATAGACGCGCAAGCGCAGCACTTTTGATGAAATCTTCTGTATCTTTATCCAACGCTGGGCACCAAAGATGGTTTCGAGCCTTGGCCCTCATGCGACTTGGGCCTGGGTGAACCTCATGGGGTTCATGCAGCAGTCGTGTTCTGAATGATGGTGGTATGATGACTCGGAACCCACACAGAAGACAACCTTGGTCTGTGGATAGCTGGTCCCTCTTGTCAATGTAAGTCCGGAGCACCTTGTCTTGGGCGGAGTTGGGCCAACCGTTCAGGGTAAAGTCCAGTACCGTGGATAACGTTGGGTCCCTCCGAGTTTCCACTGCGATGTGGTCGCTTGTGACCACATCGCAGTGAAACTCGGAGGACAGGCAGCTCCACGTTGGAAACTTGCAGTGCGGAGGTGTATTCATCGGGGTGATACGAACCAGAATCACAAGGCAACCGCGAAAGCGCATCAGCATTGCCGTGGTCCTTGGACTTCCTGTAGACGATATCATAGTTATAGGCGAGGAGCGTAAGTGCCCAACGCTGCATTCGTAGAGCAGCTAAGCTTGGGATTGCTGTGTGCGCGTTGAAGATCGCGGTTAGAGGCTTGTGGTCTGTAATGAGTGTGAATTTCAGGCCGTACAAGTACTTAAGGAACTTCTTTACTCCAAATACAATATCAAGCGCTTCCCGCTCGATCTGCGCGTAGTTACGCTCGCTTGATGAGAGCGTTTTAGAGGCGCAGGCGATTGCCACTTCCTCCCCGTTTGGCATGATGTGTGAGATGACTGCTCCCACTCCGCTTGGAGATGCTGTCGCAGGCGAGGCAGAGCGGCTTGCTTGGGTACTAATGAGTAAGCCATTTGCTCCGCAGCAGGCTTTCTCTCGCATCTTTGAAGGCGTTTTCGCATTCGGTTGTCCACTTCCGGTGTCTATATTTTTCTAGTAGCTCGTGGAGTGGTTTTAAGGTTGTGGAAAGACCTGCCAAGTATCGTCCATAGTAGTTCAATAGGCCTAAAAACGAGCGCAGCTCCATCACATTGGAGGGTGGCGGAGTGTTTTGCATGGCTTGAACCTTACTCTCCATTAGATGTAATCCTTGGGCGTCAATTTTGTAGCCGAGGTATTCCAAGCTACTCTTGAGGAACTCGCATTTTGAAGGTTGGTCCGAATTCCCTTTTCTGTTAATCGAGTAAGAACTTGGTTCAACAACCGAAGGTGGTCCTCAAGAGCACCTGAAGTAATCAAAATGTCGTCGAGATAGCATACTACGCGCTCCAATCCTTTCAGGATTTGGTCCATGGTCCGTTGAAACATTGACGGAGCTGTGGAGATTCCAAACGGTAGTCGATTATACTGGTAAAGACCCTTGTGTGTAGTGATGGTGGTGTAGGCCTTCGAGCTGGGCTCCAGCTCCAACTGTTGGTAGGCACTGGTCAAATCCACCTTACTGAAGTACTTGCCACCAGCAAGGGTCGCAAACAAGTCTTCTACAGTCGGAAGTGGATAGGTTTCCGGTTAAATACAACGGTTAACGGTGACCTTGTAGTCTCCACAAAGACGAACGAACTTATCCTTCTTGGGAACTACCACGATCGGTGCCACCCACTTGCTTCTGTCAACATTGGTGATGGTGCCTCCGTTTTCGAGATCTTCCAACTCTTTCTCCACAACCTCTGGCAGCACAAATGGAAGCGGGCGAGGCTTGAAAAAGATAGGAGCAGATTCCGGCTGGACGTGAATCGCTATCTTTATTCCCTTCACCGTTCCCATTTCTTCGCTGAAAAGCATCCTGTGCTTGTCTAGCAGACTGGCTAGTTCGTTCCGAGCTGCAGTCTCAGTGATGGAGGAAATGTTTGACCAGGTGATGCGGATGTGCCGCGACCAATTCCTTCCCAGCAGCACTAGGAAGGAACTGGTTTGTCCACGAACGAGTGCAGAAACCAGGTCCCGAAGCAGCTCGCAGGTTGATGCAGGCAGTGTCGCAAGCAGGACATCTCCCTTCTTGCCTTCAGTGACCTCGTTAGCCGCGAGCCAGCGTTCAAACGTTTCGATCTCGAGAAAATTGCCTCATCTCAGTGTGCCTTGTGCGAAATTGCTTGCTAGTCTGAGAACACTGAGAGCGTCGCTATTTTAATGTTAGCAAGCGTTGTCGATACTGAAGCACGGTGGAGGCATCTGAGGCAACCATACGGGCAGTGTGCAATGGCGCGTCAGCTGTGTTTTCCGCCTTTGGACAATGGAATGTGGACGAAGAGTTTAAACAACCGTCCGCATCTGTATGACGTAGCTTTCGGAGGCCTGTGCACACGTTGGCGACAACCCGCAGTGTGTAAGCTTCCCCAGCGAAGGCGTAGGACTTGCTCCGCTGCTTCAACGAGGTTGTCGCCAGCGTGCACAGGCCTCCGAGAGTTTCGTCAGACAGTTGCGGTAGGTTGTTTAAACTATTCGTCCACATTTCATGGCCAGATGCTGAAAAACACAGCTGCTGTGCCATCGCACACTGCCTGTACGGCTCTGTCCGATGTCTCCACCGTGCTTCGGTACCGACGACGCTTGCTAACATTAAAATGGCGACGCTCTCAGTGTTGTCAAATCACCAACCCTAATTGACTGGTTGGAACCTTTTTTTTAATATGACATATAATCGAAAGCTTTTGGCACAGTGAATCATACGAGGGTGGATGCAAAAGTAACCTGAATGAATTTCTGAAGGGCGGGCCGTTTGGAAATCCAGCTTCCGCAGCTTAGAAGCACACCTTCCGAATAAGTTTGCCCACCGGCGTTGTCTGCTATAATTTTTTTACAAGCTCTTAAAAATCATTCCTTGTTTTCTTTTTTTTTGCAATGTCTGATATGAAGGGACAACATACGGCAGGGAAATTTTGTCTTCTTTTAGGAAAACCTGTACCGGAAACTCTTGTAATGCTTTAGAGAGCTTACGAAGAAGATGCTAGTAAGAAATCACAAGTCTATGATTGTTTTTCTTGCTTTAATGCCGGTGAATTAATGATTGACGTCCAACCTCGTTCAGTGCGACCCTCAACCTCCAAACCTGATATAAACATCGAAAAATTTGGGCATTGTTCACTCCGAGTTTGTTTCTCTTGGTGAAACTGTTAATCAGGTGTTTTACTTGGGAATTTGCGACACTTCCGAAACTCAGTAAGGAAGAAACGCCCCGATGTGAGGGAAACAGGGGAATGGTAGTTCCATCACAACAATGCTCCAGCAGACACTGCCCTGTCAGTGCAACAATGTTTTGAGCAAAAATGGCATGGCATCGCTTCTCCATCTTCCGTATTCCCAGGAGCTTGCCCCATGTGACTTTTTTCTGTTCGCCCATATGAAAAGTCTTGAAAGCAAATCGTTTTGTGAATGTGGAATGTTCTTCAAGTAAGACATTGCGAAAAACGAGGAATGATGTTGAAGCGCTTGGAGAAAAAAATGCCAACATGCCGCTAAATATTTAGCAGACGACGCCGGTCGTCAAACTGATTCAAGAAGTGTGCCGCTTAGCGCTTCTAGAGGTGGATGCTGATACTACGAACCGGAAATTAATTTCAGATACTTTTGGGTACCCCTTATACTTTTTTTATTGTAGAAATTTTGGTTTTATGGCCCAGTACCTTGCTTGATGTAAATCATATTCCTCTTTGTGTTATACATACTTTCAGATATTTTTTTAGAATGGTGAAATGACTGCAGTGTTTCCTGTTTTGATTGTTTAATATGTTTGTAATGCATGCATAACATTGTTTTTTGGTTAAATGTTCATTGTTTTTATGTACGTTTATTGGTTTGTTTCATATTCAAAGGTGCCAGTAAGAAGGCTGCAAGGTTGTTTCTGGCTTCAGAAAGTATCATTACTATAATTATTATGGTTTGATAGTCCAGAGCTGGAAAAAGGCTCCTTTTCAGATTTTGATTTCCACAATGTTTTAAAAGTACCTAGAAGGTTGTTTTAAATTGTTTCATTATTTTTTTAAAGAAAACTATTTTCATTATAGAATTGTATATCAGGGCTTGGAAATAAAAGAATACAAGCAATTACCACCTGAAGACTTTGTCTACATTACAGCCGCTTTACACGTATATATACTTTATAGCTTCGGTTGCAATGCCCAAATGTTTTGAGCTTATTACACTGTTTATATGAAGTGTCCCCATGCTTGAAAAGTGCCATCTTTTTTGTCAACAGAAAACTGAATTTTATATCAAACTGACTATATATATATATATATATATATATATATATATATATATATATATATATATATATATATATATATATATATATAAATTGTACCCAAATACGTTTTTTCACATAAGTTTAATTTAGATGCTTTTAGAGGGGAGCGAGTAAAGCGACTCATCGGTTACTCGACCAACAAGGTAAAGCGAATTCTCAAGCACTGAATTTAAGGGAATAAATAATGAACTGAACAACACAAGACTAAGAATTATGTCACCTTTAGCCGATTACTGACTCGGGATGCAGATATTGTTGTAACTTTTGCTTCTGTTACACGCGCGAACGAGCATGGCGCAACACGGCCTCGGTAAGCCTATCACTGCGTGAATCTGAAATCGAAACTGATCGGGAGCATGCCGTGCGGTGTTACTTTAGCCCAGTGGTTCTCAACGACTGATGTTTCGCGGACTCCTTGTAGATCGGCGGAGATGATGGAGGACCCCATTCGTGGTGAGGGGAAGGGACAGGTATAGGTTAACTATGATAATGATTTAATAAATGGATATAACTATGGGCTAGTTTGAAGCCGACTTCTCTCTTTGACATACACACGAGAAAACTCTCTCGAAAATTGGAAAGTTCCTTTTCAACCTGAAAAAAGCCAACCTTTTTTTGCAATGCTTGACTGATGAGGCAGGGCTTCGCGGACCCCTAGAATGCCTTCGCGGATCTCAAAGGGTCCGCGGACCCCCGATTGAGAAACACAGCTTTAGCCGATTACTTTTGTATGATGTTGCCTTTTGAAGCGCTACATTGCGAGAGGTGTCTAGCCTGCCAATTTAAATACACAGAGCACATGTATACCAATACTTCTTGCAAATACTCTTTGTATTCATCTAGTAATGCCTAATCCTTGTCAGAATATGAATCGGGTCGGTAGGGTGGTTGGAGTAGAGAGTCGTAAAGGTGTTTTGTTGGAGTTGTTTGTGCCCTGTTGTACTGCTGACATCTATCTGCCCGTAACAATGTTCGGTATCTTGGTTGGTGTTTGTTGTTCTGTGAGTGTGGTGGTGTGTGAGTAGTTGTCCCGTGAAATCTGAACTAAAAAGGCATTTCGGTATTTTTTTTAGCGCCATCCAGCGGTTACTACTACAATTCCTAGGTGGCGCTAGCTGCCCCGTGATTCAACAAGCTAAGTGTTGAGCAGTCCTGAAGCTATTGATATAAAAACAGCTGGACTGCAATCCACTGGCCTCCCTACGTCACTGCCTCTCTGTTCGATAACAATCGTAACATTTGCCACTCAGCCACCCAAAATCCTCGGTCGTTCTCGAAGAGCTGCGAAGTGCAGGCACACACGCGCATGAATGGATAACCACGTCGGTAGAGGTAGGCAGAAACAGAAAGAGATAGAAAAAAATAACGGTAGCGTTGGTGCGACTTGAACGCCTCTCGTCGGTGTCGGCGAAGGTGCCCAGCGATTCATCGCCGCATACGAAAAGCATACGTCGTGTTCAATAAAGTCAGCAGCCCATTCCTCGCGTAACGATTTCTTTTTTGAGTGTTCTCCGCCGGCTGTAAAAACACAGTTATTCTAGCGAGATGCCATCGGGAACAATCGCGGCGATTCCGGCAAACACACTGCCGTCCTTACAGGATATAGGTACGGTACCGGTGTCTGGGGAGGGATGTTTAGAGCGTCCAATGGCACTTGGAAGACGTCGAACAAGCGCATGCGCTCTATTTTCTCACTCGGCTCAAAATGCGTGCTCGTCTCTATGCCTTACCGAGGAATTCGAGCCTCGCTAAATGGCCGCCATGTTGCTTTCGGGGGTAGTCAAATTTGACCACCTGCTTTTAGGGGCGAAGATCCTTAGGGGCTAGCCATGTCCGTCCGTCCGTTCGTCCATCTGTCTGGCGTCCAGTGCTCGTGCTCCTGCTCGTGAGCTCACGTACTCACGTGCTCACGAGCACGTGAGCACGTGCTCACGTGCTCGTGTAGGAAAAAAAAAAGATGAAAAAAAATTATGAAAACAATGATGAAAAAAGTATGTTTGCGCAGTCGACAGGATTCGAACCTGTGCCGGAAGACCCCAATGGATTTCTAGTCCACCGCCTTAACGACTCGGCCACGACTGCGGGACGAGTAGGGGGCTCTGAGATGTGGTAGTAACTCAAGAGCTGGGGATGTCATGGATGAAACGTTGCATGTAGCCGCTCAACGTCTATACAGGAGAGGGCGCTGCGGTCAAATGCGTATATAACTGCGTTAAACTTTGCATGCATTGGCTCAACGTTTATAGACGAGAGGGCGCTGCGGTCAAATGCTCAAATGCGTATATAACCACGTTCTATACCACAGATTCTCTTTCTGACATGGATGAAAACGAACGAAAGGCTCGGCATGCTGCGGCTCAACGTCTACGCAGACAAGCACCACCAGAGCTTCACCCCGATCAACATCATTCACCACGTGGAGATGCGGTCAATTGTTTTACAACATATGGGGTCTTCACTTTTACCCTAGGTGTCGTTGTATTTAGAGATCTTTTTACAACCCCAAAGGTAGTTCATATGACTACCTTTTTTCTTAGAGTGTGTACCCTAAAGAATGAAACTGCACGCCTTCAACCAATGTATCCTATACAAAAGGTGAAGTGTCACTTTCAAATGTCCCTATAAAAGTCAAGTGTCTTATTAATTGTCCTTACCGTTGCGCCGTGGAACACTCCAGAACAAATGAAAATATCATTTATATTAGCCTGAACACAGTCCCGTTCACTGATGTAATCAGCAACATGTTGACGAATAATGCTGATGCCTTTGAACATTATGGATCCTGCAAAATACGAATGACGCGTTATCACTGGAACTTCTAACACAATTGGCAAAAATCCCAACGAACATTTCACAGAATGTCGGCTAGCCGCCTCATGGACCGATATTGGTTCCGCAATACTAGTAACTGCATATAGCGCAGTACTGCACAAGGAAACTATCGCCCATGACGGAAAGGCGCTAGAGCCGTCATATCCGAAGAATTATTCCAAAAGTTGGAAAATAAATACGAACTATTATTTTTTTACTTTATTTTATTTGCGAGGTCCGAACGGATTTGGTCGTGTCACGACCTAATGTGACTTACGAAATGGACACGGGCAATGCATCACTGGCAGGGTGGATAATAAAAATCAAGATGATTTAAATCTTGATTTAAATCCCACTGGTTTTTTTATGATGATTTAAATAACATCTCTTTCTCAAAAATTATTCCAAAAGATTATTTTATATAACGTATCTCTATTATTTGATGTTTTTGCATGTGTTTTTGTATTCATATCAAATAATAACCATGCAAAAAAGATTTATAGTAGGCTGAACACGAACAGAAAGTGGTGCTAGCAACTCAGAGCGTCGAGATTTCTTTCTACTTCGTTCGTCAGTTACGTAACGACTACTGCAAGAAAATAAAAATGTGGAAGAAACGACAATAAAAAAAATTGATGTCCTATTTCAGGCAAATCAAAACTAGAAAGAAAAGTCAAATAAAGTTTTTCTTTATTACCTACAAAGTCCAGTTGTTTTTGTTCTAGTGTGGTTGGGTTTAGATGAATAAAGTTTGTTAGTTATATTGTGCTTCAGAAGTTTAAGCTTTTACAGTGGTTATTTATTCCACATTCTTTCCAGAGATCGGACAGATACATCTAGGGTTAAAAAACATATCTAGTGATAAAGAACTGATCTTCTCGGGCTGTGATGATTTAAATCACGTTAATCTGAATTAAATCAAATAAATTTTATTTAAATCAAATAAAACTGATTTAAATAAAAAAATCTTATTGAAATAAAATATATCTGATTTATTTGATATTTTTTAATCATGACTTTTTTCCACACTGATCACCAGCACTCGCTAACAATTACTCCTTCGGCAAGTCGCCGAACTCCAAAGGCCTTCTCACATATTTGTGTCTGACTGTGACAACTGCTTGTGGCTGCTTACGACGAGCTTAGAGTAACTGTACCTGCTCCGCCTGCGGAACAGAGTACCGCAGTGGTCCCCGATCTTGACCCTCCAAGTAGTGCGGGAAGCGACCCCTGCTCTAGTTGAGTAGCGACGGGCGTTGCATGCACCGCGCATGTGCCGTCCTGTGCTCCCGGCTCGGCGGCGGACTCGGCCTCGGCAGCTCCGACGGTGTCGTCTGCTACTTTCGTCTGTGGCGTTGGTGTTACAAACTTCTAAAGTATCGCTAACGTTATATATATAAAAAAGAAGAAAAAAAAACAGTTACACAGTAGTTCGTTGGTACACAGAATGTTAAAAGGCCCAAGATACTTCCCGCTCTTCAGACTTTAGCGCAAGATCAATTTTTCGCGAACGCAAAGCAAAAGCAATGTTGCGCCCAAAGTAAACTTTGGTACTGTACGTGCGCCGGCGGTGACCTTCTCTCCCGGAAGAGCGCGCACGTGCGCGTCGTCGACGTTGGCGTTGCCGTCTGCTTGTTCGCGGCAGCTTTGAAACTGCGCTCGCGTACGTGTTTAAGTGCACACACAACTCCCAAAGTATCAAGAAGCTTCCTGCGTGTCATTCTTCAATGTGAGGATTCTATTCCTCGGACGTAGCTCGAAAACTACGTCCCTCCCCAAACTCGGCACCCCGCAAGGCCGCTTCCCGCAAGCGGTTGAGCTGGTTTGGCGCATGCAGTGTCGCCGCTAAGAAATGACAACTAACGGCAATACCGGTAGCGCGTTACTTCTTTCTGCAACTTGTGACGTACTAGTTACTGTCAAAACAGTGTCGGGCAACGTACTTATGCTACACATTTTGAGTAACGGGTAACATACTTACGTTACTCGTTACCTCTTCTTCGCTGACTTAAGAATAAAGTACACTTCAATTTTTTTCCGTATTTGTAGGAGTAAATGTAATTACATTTTTGCATTTTTTACATTTTTGCGTTTTTTTTGAGCATTTAGGAGGAACTGTAGAAATCTCTGTAAATCCTGACGAAATTAGAGCGCAGCTCTTGAGGAGGACGAGGGGAAGGTGCGGAGAAGAGGGTATGCCCCTTTTCCTCCTCCTCCCTACTCTTTCTCTATCCTCCTCCTCTCCCCTTCTCCTTCTCCTTTCCCTGCTCCTCCCCGTCATTTCTTCCTTTTCCTCCTCTTCCCTACTTCTCCTCCTCCCCTCCTCCCCTCCGCATGTGACATCAATTTTCTTGCTAAATCCAGCGGAGAAACTAAATTTCTTCATAGGTGACGTGACACTAAGACATATGGTGTCATTTTCCCCTCTAAATTTGGCGGGTAAACTGAATTTGCGTTGAGGTCACGTGACGTCCATTTTTCTCCTAAATCTAGCGTAAAAGCTGAATTTGTTCATAGGTGATGGGGCACCAAGTCATGCGACTTCATTTTCCAGCTAAATTTAGAGAGGAAACTGAATTGGTGTTGAGGACACGTCAAGTCAATTTTCCCGGCAAATTTAGCACTTCTCCGCTGCCTTCACACCGCTTCACGGCGGCAGTCTCCGGCGGCTCATTAAAAAAATATTAACCCACTTGGCCCACCCATAAACGCCGCTTCGCGGCGGCCGGGCCTACCCGCTCGCGGAGCGATCAACTTGACGTTCGACGAACCCGAATAACGCCAACCGACAAAACCCGAAGAAAGGGTAGGTCGCGCGGCTTTCACCGGCAGAAATTCGGGACATAAAGACGTGGCGTCACTGGAATGTCACGTGACCCCTGTTTGATGCTGTGCAGATAAAAAATCCCCAACCAGGTGAGGTTGCATTATCCAAAATGAGGGCGCCACAATTTGTTCAAAGCTTCATCGCAAGAGGCTTGTGCCGCGGCATTCCACGCTTTGCTGCACGCTCACTATACTTCGTTTCAGCTTGGGTCCAGACGCAGCCGATGCTTCAAGCATGAGCGTGTGGCCCTGAACAGTGCCTGTACTGCACGAGCGCGCGTGCTTGGCAGGGACGCTGGAAGCTCGCGAGCTCGCGCTTGTAGCATCGGCTGCGTCTGGACCCAAGCTGGAAACGAAGTATACAAAGTTTTTAGTTGAAGGTAAGAGTAATGTCAGATTGTCAACTTTGGCGGTGTTGCTTTAAAAATGCTATGACCCCAATCTCCTATCGCGCTTTTTATACACAACATCGAATTTGTCGTCCCAGTGACGCAGTGCTCGTATGCAATACGTGAGCAGGATTCGGCTGACGTGCTTGAACACCGCGGACGCATCTGAGTGAAAAGGCGGGGAATTTTCAGGTCAGAAAGTAAGGAATATTTCACTTTAATTTTCAAGATTTCATAACGAAACAAGGCTTTTGGCTTCCTATTCTTGGGCGTTATATTTTTCTTTTGAACCACGAAAAATGGTTCGCAGTTTGTAAAACTCGATTCCGGACATTTCGTGTTACCTTTAACAATGCGCGCCGCACAGCATTTGCTCCGAGCATTGAAAAGCCGGGCATGTGGCCACAGTGGCGGCACGTGCCAGCAAAAATACCTGGTTCAGTTGAATGGATTTCCTGTGCTGCGCATTTTTGCATCGACAGTTTGCTGTTACCGAATAACCCGGTCACACACTAAATATTAAAAAAAACGCTGGATCGCGGCGCATTTACTATACTTTGTCTCATCCTACGATGGACTAAAGGTCAAAGCCACGGGCCGCCAGGTCCACTCACCTTCCACGCTAAACTATGACAGGCTTAGCATTGATTAGGGGTGCACGAATAATGCTCAGAAACCAAAACCGCTGCGTCATTTTTATACCTTCGACACTGCAAAGAGCCTGCATGTCCTGGCTTTCTGTGCAACGTAAAATTGTTGAGTCACTCAGTGCTATTCGATCCAAAGCACTGTCCGCCCATTCCCATCAGTGATCCGAGACGCGGGCACCAATACCTGCATCGAAGCGAAATGCCACGTAACTTCTAAGTGGCTCGTGATTGGATCTGGCGGTCCGTAGCTTCTGCCGTTAGTCCATCGTAGGTTGAGACGAAGTGTAGGCGTCTGGGATAAACGCACAAGGGCGATGAGCGCCCTCACGTGCAATTTTGACACTGTTTGGTTGGGTGCATTAAATCGTTGGCTGCGCCCGGAATCAAAGCTGCGCATCAGTCGACCTTTGCCGCGGATGATATATGTGCACTAGTGGTTCACACCTGGTGGTGTTCCGTTAAGGTCTCGATGTGCCACTTTCCAACATGCCGCCCCCGAGTCGAGTTAGATTTATAGTTTATTCATCGGCCGATTTTCTCATGTATGAACCGACTTTTGTTGCGTTGCGTTTGTTGCGGAAAAACGTTTATCATTTGAATTACTCTAACTGTTGGGCAGAGCATTTTTTACCCCGCCTTCGTTCGTTCCTGGGCTCTAGTTACGGCCTCACCGACGCTGCTTCCATGACAGTGGTCGAGGATCAAGCGAGCTCTTGACACCACGTCACTTGGCAGCCGACCCTCTTCCATGAGCTGCGGCAGCGCGCAGGCAGCAATAAGCTGAAAGACAAGAAAAAGAAAACGGGGCATTGGACTTAGTTTTTAGGTCACTTCTAGTGGGACATCAGCAAGATCCTACAAGGTCAATGGGCCAATTTTAGGGGCGAAGCTCCTCGGGGTCTAGCCTTGTCTGTCCGTCCGTCCGTCTGTCCGTCCATCCGTCCGTGCTCACATCGATTGCCATCCCATCTGTATTCTTAAAAAAAAAATATGTTTACGCAGTCGACAGGATAATCTGTGCGGGGAGACCCCAATGAATTCCTAGTCCATCGCCTTAACCACTCGGCCACAACTGCGGGACAAGTAGGGGGCTCTAAGATGTGGTAGTAACTCAAGAGCTGGGGATGCCATGGATGAAACGTTGCATGTGGCCGCTCAACGTCTAAACAGGAGAGGGCGCTGCGGTCAAATGTGTATATAATCGCGTTAAACTTTGCATGCATTGGCTCAACGTTTATAGACGAGAGGGCGCTGCGGTCAAATGCTGAAATGCGTATATAACCATGTTCCATACCACACACTCTCTTTCTGACATGGACCGTTGACTTAAGCGGTGGAAATGCGTTCCCACGGCTTCTAGCTGATCCAAGCTGATCCGCTAGAAGAACCACTGGCTCTGCATTTCACCGACCATAAAGCAGTAATAATGCAGTCGAAAGGCAACCCAAAACTCAACACTACCTATGAGCAAAAAAAAAAAAAGCACCATCAGCACTATTTATGAACAATAAAATCGGTATCATCAGCACCACCAGAGCTTCGCCCCAACCAACATCATTCACCACGTGGAGATGCGGTCATTTTTTCAGCGTCACCGAGTCGCTGGCTCTTTGTGGCATTTTGCGCCGTGCACAAAGCATCGTGTCATCCGACAACTTGAGCAGGCAATTTTTGTAGTCACAAGGGTGCCTTTCTTGATGGCGGCACTATGGCGGTACTCTGATTTCTTTTCGTCTTTTCGTGTTGCGCGCTTGTTTCCTCCTTTTTTTCTTTTGTGGGCAGTTGCTCTAGCATAGTTGTTCAATTCACACTTTCAAATAATTATGTATGAGTACCCACGCTTTTTCATTCGCTGATTTGCGTACCTGGCGGGCAAAGGTGAGGGGCCGTATTCCTGCTGCTTGGCCATCGCTTACGTCCACACAGATGACATTGCTGAATGTAAATTTCTTGCCCTAGTGAAAAATGCTGGTTATAGAAATGTCGCACACATCCAGCGCTCATAGATGTTATTTGTTTTTTCACAAACATTTATTTAAACATACAGGGTGTTAAAAAAAACGCCTGGTAATGTCCCCAACACGGAAAGTGTTTATCTGTCCTTTCTAAATTGTGCAATATCTAGGTTGTTTTTGAACCATTCTTTTTATTTTTTTCAACTATACACTTGACATTTCTTTTTTTTTCTCTCGTCCATTCTACTGTCGGGCCTTTCAACACTGCCTTCAGAAACTTTCTCTTTCTCTCTTTCCATGTAAAATAACAGAACACTCTTATCGCCTCTTTTCTTGTAGTATGTTTTTATTTCATGTGCGAATCTAAAATTACGTACTACATCGCTCCGCAACTCAGAACTAGCGGGTCCCAAATTCAGCAAATAGCAGTCGCCTATTCAGTTAAAAAAAATTCGAAACTAACAGTACACATAGAGCTGATTAAAAATTGAAACCGCCGATACCTGTAGTCGGGATTGTTCAATTAAGGTCCAGTCTAATTTGTTAAAGATACACTGACAGAATATTTCTGTGAGTAGTATTCTGTGGAATACAGAATACTACTCAGAACATAATTTGCGGCTCAAAATTCGCTTTTTTAATAATAATAATAATAATAATAATAATAAATCTTTATTTTACGTGCCCACAAACAACTTTACAGTCTATGATGTGGTGCACACAAAGAAAATTAAAACACAGCACTATATCAAACATTAAAATACATGTCACAATGAAAATATAAACAGATAACAGAAACTGTAAGACAACACAGAACCCGCCTTACAATAGGTAATTCAAGGACATCCACTTTCGCACATAAAACATAAACTGGTGTGAACAAAGAAAAATGTCAGGATGGGTCTTATTAAATGCTAATTGAATTCTCGATAAAGGAGACACAGATGACATACAAGATGGGTAAAAGGTTAGCACATTCCTAGTGACCCTTGACGGAACATGAAAGTCTATGAAACGCTACAGATCAATTGAATTCCCTTCTCCGTGTACAACTTTGTGAAGAAATATAAAATCTCTGTATTGCCTCCGCACAGCAAGCTTGTGCAACGCAAATCGAACAAGTAACGTTTCATAATGGTAAAAATATTTCCTTCCAATACAACGGTCATACACAATTCTAATCATTCGTTTTTGTATATTTTCTATTGAAAGAGCCTGAGATAACGTTAATGAATTCCAAATGATTGAGCCAAATTCTAATCTTGACCTCACTAATGTCTTAAACAAGTGCAGTAAACAACGGGGCGTAGAAAACTGGCGACACAACCGTGAAATCATTCCCAACACTCTCGGTGCTGCATTAACGGTTATAGACACGTGATTATTAAAGGATAGTGAACTATCGATGAATACTCCAAGATCCTTGATAAAAGGAACTCGAGAAATCAGGGCCCCTCCCAAATTATATAAAAAATAAAGTATGTCACGCTTTCTGGATAACACAATTGATTTAGTTTTCTTGGGGTTAAGTGGCAAGCGGTTTTTGGCACACCATTCAGAAACACGTTCTATGTCAGCCTGGAGACGGGAGCAATCAGATAATGACCTCACACTTATAAAAAGCTTAACATCATCGGCGAAGAAAAGAATTTTTGCATCGTTAATACAGGAAGCAAGATCATTTATGAACAAAAGGAATAAAAGTGGTCCCAGGATGGATCCCTGGGGTACACCAGAACTTGAAATAAACTCGTCAGAGTAGCTATCAGAAATGCGAACAGAGTTTCGACGACCAATGAGATACGTGGAAAACCACGCGCAAAGATGCGGGCTGAAACCATGCAAGGCAAGCTTCTGTAGCAGTAAATTATGACATACACAATCGAACGCTTTCGACATGTCAAAATAAATTGCATCTACCTGTCCCCTACTTGACACCACTGGATGCAGAGTAACTTAAAAACGAGCATAAATTTGACTCAACTGACCTACCCTTCAAAAAACCGTGTTGAGATGCAGATATCATTGGGCTAAGGTAAAAGTAAACACGTTTATATATTACTTTTTCAAAAACGTTTGCAAAACTACATAGCAATGACACAGGACGGTAATTATTAACCAATGTCGAATCACCGTTTTTAAAAATAGGAACAACTACAGACACTTTCCAAAGCTCGGGAAAGTGTCCTTGTGCAAGAGACAAATTAAAAATGTGCATCAAAATAGGGGCAAGTAAAGAGCAGCAGCCTTTTATAATAAACATAGATATGTCATCAACACCGCTCGATAATTTGGGTTTCAGTTCCTTCACGGCTTCTACGATCTCTTCTGCGCCAACAGTAAACGAAGACAAAAAAGCATTACAACCAGCATTAGTGGCACTAAAAGAACTACTCATAGGAGGGGAATAACACGAACTAAAGAAGTCAGCAAAACTATTCGCGATTTCAGCCGGCAAACAGTGGTACCCATTATTATCTCGAAGACAAATACTTTCTTTACTTCCATGCAAGTGTTGCTTAGCAAAGCGCCAGAATTCTTTCGGATTTTTTCTAAAGCTTTGCTCGACGCCATCGAGGTGCAAACGATTATCTTGTTCATGAAGTTTCTTAACGAGACAACGATGAATACTAAACTTTTGATACCATAAACTTAGCCCTGTTTTCTTGTATAAGCGATGATAGTGCAGTTTCTTTCGAAAGCATCCACAGATTTCTTAACTATCGCGGTCAACTTTTCTGTAGCGGAGTCAACTATACCATCGTTTAAGACAACTGACCAGTCATAGTTCCCTAGAAACTTATATAAACCGAGATAATTTCCGTGAGAATAAGAATACCCAGCAGAAGTACGTTTTACACGTGGCCTACATGATAAGCAGAATTTTGTTTTGAACGGTGGATGATGAACATCAACGGGTACGAGTGGGTTTACAGCTGATACCGCCGGCTCGAGCGGTGCGTTAGATAAGCACATATCTAGAACATTTCCACAAGAATTTCGAATTTCATTGTACTGATAAAAATAAAAAAAGTTTATAAACGAAAGTAGCCAGGCGGCTTTTCTAGAAGTCACGCCAGTTGTGCAAAAATTAATGCCAGCGCCCCAGTCAATTCCAGGCAAGTTGAAATAACCTAGAATCTGCACACGAAACTTAGAAAAGTCGACCTTTTTCTGCAGTGATTCAAAATGTTCGATAAATTCAAGATCGCTGAAAAGAGGAGGGAAATAGTAATTTCCGATTAAATAGTTAAAACCATCGCTGGCAGGTCTTTCAACCCAGACACACTCAGCGTAGGTTTCGAGATCTTTCCTTCTGTGGCACTGAACTAAAGAATTTACAGCAATCAGTACACCACCCCCGAGTTTCATACCCGTGTTAGCATAATCTCTGTCTTGGCGAAACACCGTAAAAGTTGGAGGAAAATAGCTATTTATAGAAATGCCGGGACAAAGCCAGGTCTCAGTTAAATATATGATCTCAGATGGGCTTAACAAAATATTAGACATAAACTCAACGGCCTTAGAATGGAGGCCCCGAGTGTTTTGATAATACATTTCAAGTGTTTTAAGCATTTACAGCTGGTGAAGATGAAGATTCAGACCCATGTACTCTCGAGCGGTCTAGTTTGCCGAAAAACTGATGGAAGATTGAACCCTCTGGCCACAGTTCTGCTTTGTTCAAGATTTCAAAAACTGAGAAGTCCCCTGCGAGATGAAACGAAGAATATGAATCGAATTTCGTCTGCAACTTCGTGACACTAGCACTTTTGCTGTCCAAGAAAGGGGCTATAAGGTTTTCGATGTCTGCAACTGATGTTTTTGGGTCCAATCTTGATATGAAGAGAGCCTTTGTGTAAGGCTGGCGAGCCACGGCATGTACCTTATCAGACTTTGCAGTTCCGGATGACACCGGAGCCTACCGTTTTCGCTTCACGAGTGTGAAGCCGTCGTCGTCCAACGCTGCAGCTGCCTGACCAGCATTGCGCCTGTCACCGGCATCCTGTGCTGAGAGGTCGCTCACAACGTCGTCTGCCAAGGGGATGGCTGACGTGGCGGCTGCACCCTTGTTCCATGCGGTCTTGGGCACCGCTCCCGATGCTGGCGTAGGCCTTCCGGCAGAAGATGCCGCTCGCCGCATGCGTTCAGCATCGTCCACGGTCGTCGTAAACGATGTTTGAGGTTTCAGAGCAAGAGGCAGGCGTTCGAGCACCCTCTTGCTCAACAGGCCTATTTCGGAGCGCTTAAAGGTATTTTCTGCCTTAAGGCTCTTTACCTCGGCGGTCAAGATGTCCACTTTTGTCGACAGCTTACTCAGAAGTCGAACGAGGTCGGTCGTTTCCTCCGGCGTCCAACCAGCAGCGGCAGACTCCGAACGTGAAGGCGGTTGAAACAGGTCCGCCTCGTCTTGCTTGTCAGTCTCGTTGTCGAGCGTAGCATCCGATGAACCTCGGGGACGCCCGGTGCAATTCGAGCATTTATAAGCGCTCGTGCCGCTTTGCATCAATATGTCGTATTCTTCTTGACCTACGCCGATACATTTGCAGTGGTATCGCCGATTGCACGATCCAGAACAAGGCAGAATCTGCTGTTTGGCGTAAAAACGAACGGAGCACGTGCCGCACACGTCTGTCGGCATCGCTATCATTCGCAGAATGATAGCGATGCTTTTCCCCGAGGACAGCCGGTCGAGAATTAACCGGTTACAGTCGTGCTTGCTCTTTTTTCACGGTCAAGTGGCGTTCAAACTATGTGTACCAAATATATTCAAAGTCGTGGGTCATCTAAGGCGCAGATTCAATATTAAAAATAGAGAACAATATGAACCCCATTTTTGTGGCCTCCGAAAAACTGGAATTACTTTAATCGAAGTTGTTGTTTTTTTTCCACACATCACAGGAAGTACATGTACACATCGCGACACTGTTAGCGCGAACACGACATCGGCGCATTTTCGCACTTTAGTTCTAAATAGTATTAGAGAGCACGGAATTTTATCGCTTACAATATAGAATTAAATGAGCTCTTTCCGTGGCAGTAGTAACTTGGATGACATCCCTTGGTTTCAAAGAGAAAAACTGGAAAAACCGGCGATCGCTTGTTCGCGCTAACAGTGTCGCGCTCTGTACATGTCATTCTCAATATGACGACGTACCACGGGCTGGACGACACGATGGCAGCGTCCGACGGACCAACCTTGCGACGGACGTGAGGCCGCTGCTTTCGAAATGTCGTTCGTGCAACCGGCCAATTGACCTTCAAGTACAGACTATCGAGCGGAAGGGATATTGGTGTGTGTATATATATCTATACAGCCGGAAGTTAGCGGAAGGTGTATAAGTGCCAAACAATGGCACAACAAATGGTGCACGCAAATTTGCCATCGTCGTCGTCTGCTTCACAAGCCGCAGAAGCGGAGAAAAAAAAACTAGGTCGGGTGTAGTTATGTGAATTCCTGTTATGAGCTTCCGTCCTAGTGGTCGGTTTCGATTTCCAGCAGTTGAGTTTTTCTATTTATTAATATATGCGTAACTCTCCAGCAAATTATTGAATAGGAAATCACCTGACTTCATATTAAATCGTCTAACCACTCCTGGCCTAATTTTCACGCCAGCTCTCTTTCACATCTCTTTTCTCCTAAACATCAAAGCAAATTCAAAAATCACTCTCCTCACTCTTCGTTTACAGTATTACTACAGCTACACTTGTCAAACCTCCCCCCCTCCCTTTACCTTCTTAAGCATCAATCACTGTAGGCAGACTGAGCTCTTTTTGCTGGAAATTTTAAATCGGGCGAAAAAAACCCGAAAATAGATCGATTCATACCTAAAAAACAATACCTCTTCGCAATACTTTTCTAAACGGGTCTGGATTCTGATAGTAAGGGTAGTCAATGCTAAAATTCCAATGTGACCGCTAAAACTAATACTTAAAAAGTAAATGAACACATTTTAGTTAAGTACTCAACATATCATGACGATTATCACCTCATCTAAAGTCCACCGAGTCTGATACATGCATGGTGAAGACTGAATCCTTTCTCTCACAAATTTTTTAGCTTAATCGCATTCAAATTAAACGTCCTGAATAATATTTGTTGACGCTACAATCGATTGCCACAGTGTGATTACCTTGAAACAAAGGCCCAGACTTACAGCATTAAGTTCCGCCCAGATTTGATCAACTCTTGCTGATAGCATGCGGCAGTGCGAGTAGCCCACCAATTTCATTTCATTTCCGCCTTGGATATCGTGCTCTTTGGTCTCCAGTGTTCCGCTCGCCGGCATTGTGTCGCACATTCTAGTCAACTCGTCTGTCAAACTCCGCCAGTAGGGCTACAAATACGTATGTTATTTCCGCTGATGGAGTCGTCATCACAGACTGCTCCCAGCAGCTGTGTGCTAAGATTAGCATTGCATATCCGCTGTGCAGCACAAATTACAATGACTGCGCGGAAATTGAAACTTGGGGTGCACTTTTTTCTTTATAGCGGGCGTTCCATCGAATATATTTTCCATGACGTGAAATCACGTGGCGTAGTCATGACACGGTTACACGGTTACCTACGCACTCTCCCCCCCCCGCCCCTTGGCGTAAGCAATATCTCGCTTCACTAGTCTCCCTTGACACAATCAATAAACATTATATAAAATATTCCATTTAAACACTGCTAGAGCCTCGAGCTCAAAATCTTGGGGTTCTAGGTTTTATTCTGTTGGGGTACGTCGGGAATTTTTAGAGCGCAGCTCTTAGGCGCCCGTTTCCGGCTTGAGCGGCGTCGCCGTCGCCGTCGCCGTCGGCGGGAACCGCGCGGTGCATCATGGGAAATATCCCCTAATGCACCGCGCGGAAAGGAGGAGGGAGGAGGAGGGGGAGGAGGAAGGAGGAGGGGAGGAAGGAGGAGGAGGAGGAGGAGGAGGAAGGAGGGGTAGGAGGCTGAGGGATGAGGGAGGAGGAGGGGAGGAGCGAGGGGGAGGAAGGAGGAGGAAGGGGAGGAGAAAGGAGGGGGAGGGAGGAGAAGGAATGGGAGGAGGAAGGAGGAGGGGGAGGAGGAGGAGGAGGGGAGGATAGAGGAGGGGGAGGAGGAGGGGGAGGAAGAAGGGGAGGAGGAAGGATGAAGAGGGAAGGAGGGAGGAGATTTGGTAGGAGGAGAAGTTGAGGAGGAGGGAGGAGGAGTATACCCTCCCCTCAGTACCCTTCCCTCCTCCTCCTCAAGAGCTGCGCTCTAGTTCAACGTTACAGGGAGTGGTAAACGGCTTTCATTTTTTTCTTTCTTTTCAATTTATCGCTACACTCTAAAAAAGTCCGTGCGTCTTCTTCCCGCACAACACTCGGAGAGCCAATCACCGTATCCTACGGAGACAGCTCAGCCAATGACGATGCCGAAACATATGTTTAGACCAAAAAACGCAGTCTGAGTTGTGACATTAAGCAATGCAAAACGTCACGCTTGCATTGCTTACTGTCACAACTCAGATTACGTTTTTTTGGTCTAAACATATGTTTCGGCATCGTCATTGGCTGAGCTGTCTCCGTAGGTTGCGGTGATTGGCTCTCCGTGTGTTGTGCGGCAAAGAAGACGCACGGGCTTTTTTTTAGAGTGTATACCTTCTTAATTACGTGTTTTTTGTTTTAACCTGAAATCTGTTTCACTGTCATACATTTCGTGAAGTTTCCTGTGACGTTCTTTCACGCTGTTTTTAAATGACTTGGTCAGTAGTAATTAACATATGATTACAGTTAAAAACTAGCTGGGCGTTATCGACAATCAGTCAATTTTTGAAAGACCTAAGCGTCAAGAAAACGTGGTGGTGCACAAACGTTACTGTTTGTGCCATGAGGGGCAAGGCTGGTGGAAAGACAATTCGGATAAGAAATAGAAAACCCGCACGGGAGCGTCTAAGCAAGAAGTATATTTTTAGGGCCAAGAAAAAAAAACACAATCTCGATACTTTTGTAAAATTGGCTGATTTAGTGGTTTTCAAATAGGCCGATCAAGTTCCTAATTAAAGCTAGATTTTTTTTGTATTTTTACTTATTCTAAAATAATTATGCAAATCTAATTAAAACTCCAAATATTCTCAGCACTATCGTACATGAGTAACTAGGTGCATTGACGTCGGCATATTGGGTACCTCATTTCTGTGCGATGGGCAGGTTTTGCACGAAACTGGGGCCCGGTGTTCTGTGAAACGCCAGGTATATTACGTGTTACGTTGCTACTTGTAAAGGCATTGATACACGTAGAAACGAATATGATTCTAGAAATTGTTACTAAAAGATATTTTACATTTTCTTAAACCGCCTGAGAGTGTGTGTAAAGCGCGAAAAATCCTAAGCGGGAGATAAATAAAGATGATGGCAGAAGGGGTCCATCTGACATCCTGTTCCACCATTCTGTTGCTTAAACCTTAGGTGGTTTAAGAAGATGTTTAATCTACAACAGCTCGCATATGCTCCATCACTGTTTTATTCTAAAAAGTATGTTGTTCCTTATATTTCCTCTTTATGGTATACACAGTACGAAAAAGCGTGAGAGAAAAACGTGGAGGACACTTATTCTTCGCCTAGCGTTATTGGGTTTCGTTCGGATCGCCTTCTCATTCGCTTTTCATGCTCTTCCTTCCAGTGAGCAGGAAGGAAGCAGACATGGACCAGTCAGTAGCTTTTCTGACTTGAAACCGAAAGGTCGTGGGTTCGAATCCTGCCTAAAAGTATTCAATTTTAGACGCGTGACGTCACCCAGGCAGCACACCAATGTTGGACCTACAGTGGGCCAACAATGGCAAACACTGGCTTCAGAGGTTGGTCCAACATTGGCATTCTGGCCAAGCGCAACTTCTTCCAATGTTGGCCCAGCCATTGGCACCAACGTTGGACCATCGTTCAACCAATGTTCCAGCCATCATTGGCACCGACGTTGGGCCATCGTTCAACCAATTTTCCAGCCATCATTGGCACCCACGTTGGGCCATTGTTTAACCAGTGTTTTAGCCATCATTGGCTCCAATGTAAGGCCATCCTTTAACCAACGTTTCAGCCATCATTGGCACCATTGTTGGGCCATCGTTAAACCAATATTTCAGCCATCATTGGCATCCACACTATGTCATTGGCTATGCCAATTTTGGCTTTCACACTAATTCAATGGCTATGCCATCATTGGTATACAAGTTCATTCATTGAATAGGCCGTTATTGGTTGTCAAGCTAATTCATTGCCATGTCGCAATGTTAATGCCACATGTTGAATGCTGCCTATGCAATGATGGCAATGCCTTTAAATCTTGGTTATTCCAACATTGAGTTTAAACACACGAAAATCGTGAAAACCCACCATCGGCACTTGCTCTTTTTTAGCATATTTAGATGCTTAAAACTCGAAACTAAGGCGATACATCTAACCGAATGTATTCTGGCTAAAAGGAGGGTCTAAAGAGAACGTACCGCAAAAAAAAGAATAAAGATTACATTTTTTTTATACAGCATGCTGAATTTGGTTGAAAAGTGAAAACTCTTTTTTCTTTCATAATTTCTTTCTTTCTAGTTGTACATGATAAAAACACAAACTTTGCTTAATTCGGAAGGCAATGAAAGGTTCTACAGGTGGTATTATCTTAAAAACTATACTAAGCATAGTCAACTCAAAACAAAATTTGCAATTTAGGTCACAGTTGTTCGCGGAGGCATGTTTGGGAAGTATTACAAAGATCGGAGCGACGAATAATAAATAGCAGTTATAATTTCGTCCCACCTACTTGCATATATCTCACACTAAAAAATATAGACACCCTCTTTTGAATACTTTGAGACTGAGAGTGATTCAAAAACGCCACACACGACAATCGTCAAAACCTCGTCGTTCTTTTCCCGCTTCTTTGAGATTTTTTTTTCTCAGAAACTAATCATGTCAGGACATTAAAACAAAAGGATTGTTTTTCTTTTGGAGCATGCTCCACAAAGTATAAAAATTTGAAACAAAATAAAAAATACGACTGCCACTCGTTGCTTGAATCCAAATAAAACCGCCGATATATATATATAAAAGAAAGTGTCCTAAATATTTCCTTGAGTCACCCCCGATTTTAGGCACATTATATCTGACAAGGAGGCACATTTTGTTTCTACGCTGACGACACCAGTGTGTTCGTATCTGCTGGAACTGGGGATGAGGAAGCCGTTACTGCAAATAACGCACTGGCAAACTCAAAATCATGGACAAACGCAAAGTTGGTAAAAATCAAGAAAACGAATGCAAAGGCTATTTTCTTTAAACCTAGAAGCAAATTCGTCGAAATACAATCAATATCATAATATTCTCTTCACCGATTCAGGTTTTTAGATCGTTTAAAATATTAACAGCCTATTTTTTCCGAAATTATATCATGGTATAAATAAACACTTTGATTTCATCACATCAAAAGCTAAGTCGCGTTGTAGCTATCGGCATTTTTATATTCTTCCAATCAGTTTTAAACTACTTTCTGTAGAAGTAATTGTTTGCTCTTGTCTAAACTATTATCATTTGTTTTGGAAGACAACCCCAGGATTGAACCTTGAAAAAATTAATATTTTTCAAAACAATACAAAAAATGTTCTAAGAGGCATTTGGGATGTCGGTCATGACTCTCACGCAAAACCTTGTTTTCGCCATCTGAATGTCGTGAAAATTTTCACTTTCTACAATTTTAAGTTATGCATCAAATATAAAATAGAATCTATAGAAAATATAAAGTGTCATCTCTCTAGCGTCGCGGCAGAAAAGAAGCTCTATTTATACAGCTCGTAGTTCTTAACCTTTGTTAATTGGAAACACTCTCTCCAATTATAATCTTCATAAAAGCAAAATAACCTTCCCCGAAGTTAACAACTAGCTTAACCTTAAACTACAGTTATATTGTCGTGCGCGCAGCTGCCCGAGTAGGCAGCCCGCCCGTGGCCGAGCGGTTGTTGTGCTTGGATCCCAAGCAAAGATCCGAGGTTCGATGACTTGCGGCGGATACACCTTTCTGTTGTTTTTGTAAATGTCGCATTCTGGTAAGTTCGAAAACCTTGTTGCTTATTTGAGGTTACAATTCTTTCTACGCGTCGAGACCTTCCACGCTCATTGTTGAAGATGGTCACGCGTGAGCATATGGGGATCCACGTGGCGAGTCGGAATCCTTCTCGCCCCAGTGCTCGATCCTGCTGGTCCGCCGACATCGACGCCGTAGACGCTAACCATGCACTATTTTGATTTCGCGAAACTTCGCTTTATTAAACGTTTAGTTTCTCCAGTTAATTCGCCGCATGATCATTTGTGATTCGTGACACTGTCACAGCCATTTAACCCCGAGAATTACGGCCTTAGTTTTGTGCACCGAGTGATATAGTTGCACTGAGAGTCGCATTTGTATTGTGTTTCCTCTGTATGTCTTTTTTATTTACAGTTTTCTTGATTAAATATTATTATTTAACTTTTTTTTCAATGTGTATAATACGTATAAACGGTTTGTGTACACGCATTGCCGCTGCTGCTGAAACCTCTGTGGTGCTGGGAACCCGTCAAGCTGAACATGCAGATTTTATTTCCAGCCCCACCATTGTAAACAAATGGCATATGAACAAGGAATTGTATTGATTAAGGTCGGGCCACGGTTTACGCGCCAAACGCTTCGGGTGCCTAGCGTGACACTATTTACTTAGGCTAGGAAGTATTACGCTACCTTGAGCGGGTTCGGACTAAAACGCTTCCTTTTTAAAATGATGGCGGCGAGTTTTTGCACTTCGTGGAGCTACAGAACAAAGAGGAGCTGGGTAGCAGCATCTCGTTCTTAGCCATCACAACTGGTCGCAGTCGCAGTTAGTTGCAACTGTGTAAACCAGCTTTTATTTCTACTGTTTTACTTTTCGAAAGTAATGAATTACATTACTAATTACTTTCCTGAAAGACGTAAAAATGTAATTAAATTACATTACAAATTACCGAAGTTCATAAGTAATGTCATTACATTACAATTACTTTTGAAAAGTAATGCCATTACTTTGAAATTACTTTGCAATTACTTGTGACAGAAATGTATGTACATTTTATTTACAGCATCCACATATATTTACAGTATACACTCAGAACTCTGCATTGCACCGCAACAGCAACTGTGACTCGAAGTGAGCGTCAGAAAGGTTTCCACGCTTAAAAGACAAAGTGTCCTTTGCCATACTGAAAAGACGCTCTGCTGGCGCAGATGAGGGCAGGGCTGTATTGTACATGATAAACATCTGTTTCATCTTCGGATATGTCTCGAAGACAGTAAGCTCAGCAGTGTCGCTTTTCATCCAACGCTCAAGTTCATCAGTTGATGGCTGGGGGTGTCCTGTTGTTCTTATTTTGAAGAAGTCGTCATCCGTGTCGGTGACTTGCGGTGTCTCGCGAGCTTCCAAGCTCTCTTCTCTGGGAAAGACTGCCTCGTAGTGGCGCCGGACCAGCTGCCACTTCTGCTGCTCCAATTGCTCGTCCCCAAGCCACGACAACTTGAAACGAGGGTGTGTGGCGGCTGCAATGACGTAGTCGGCGTCCTCCAGGTGCTTTGAGAATCTGGAACAATAGCATGATTGACGGATGCCAATGCTTGTGGAGCGGAGGGCTTGTTCAGAAAGATTATTCACGCTTGTCGCTCAAGACCACCTAAAATATAGTGAAGTTCTTTTTTAAACAAATCTGCGCATGCTATACTGTATACGTTAATAGACGCGGGTCATGGCAAGGCCCCAACATCTTAACACCCCGAAGCCTATAGGATTGCGACATTTTCCGATAAGAATGTCGAAGAAGTAATCCGGAAGCAGGAAGCGTCAACATATGAAGCCATACCCTGTGTTTCTTAAGCTGTCAGTAACTATAATCCCGAAGCCGATAGAATAAATTAAGAATGCGAAGGGCGCGGCGATAGTGAGGAAGCATTCAGTGTTCCAGCGCACTTGGGGTGCTTTAATCGAACCATTATTTGGTCTTCGTCATTTTCTGAACGCGTTTCGGAGATCGTAGCGGTTGGCCCTTTACATATTGTGCGAAAAAGGAAAAGCGCACGTATTTTTATAGCGTAGTAGCACCAAAATACCACCGTTCTTCATTAAAGAGTAGGACTGTTAATAACACACCTTTTTGCGACTCCACCTTTAAGTGCATCAAGGAGTGGCCTGCAATACTTCAATTCCCGCGGGCTGTGAAGGGAGCGCTGAAGCGACCACAACGTCGGCAGAAGGGTGCCCATGTACATGTATCTCTCCCCCTGCAGGATGTCGAGGGACTTCGCGACGGGCTGTACAATCTGTAGAAAAAAAGGTAAATTGAGACAAACTGTCTTATGGCAATTTTTGCTACTATATTTTGGACCGCAATCAAAAAGTTCAACTCAAATTGAACATACCGATGTGTACTCTTGGAGGAAGATGAGGTCGTCTCCCATGATCCGTGAAATATTCAGGGCGTCCAAGAGCTTGTTTATGTTGCTTCCTTGCTGACGGATCTGGTCCAGAGCTTTGTACAAGGAATTCCACCTCGTTGGACAAGGCACCAGCAAAAAGCGACCCAGGTGCCGCTTTACGACCTCTGATGCAATGGAGGAGTGCTGCTGCTTGGTCCAAAGGGCTTTGCAAACGGTTAGCACTCTCGAGAAAATACGTTTGTACCGAGCATCCTCAAGAGCTTGTTCCGCATCGGCTGTAGCTACTAGGTTCAGCGTGTGGGCGGCGCAACGCTCGTGCCTTGGCAGGCGCACCTCGTCCTCATCGGGGGAGTGTCCAAATCCAAAGGGGCTTGAAGGACCTGGTAAAGGTCCACCATCTCGTGGTCCTTCTCTTCTTCGTTGGTTTCTTGGTGGCCAAACATTCTGCAAATAGCAAAAGCAAGCGGGAGTCTAAATCATTGTTAAATAGACACAAAGAAAAAAATATGTTCTATACCTGAAGGCCTTTGAGAAGTTTGATGCATTGTCTGTGACAGTTGTGGTGACCTTATTCAGGATCTCGTAATCTGTGAAAACACCGTGAAGTGCGCTGGCGAGGACGTCGTATGTGTGGTGTCCGGTAAGGCGCATGCACGCCAACACAGCGGACTTTCTAGCGCAGTCTTGGTCCAGCCAGTGTGCAGTGACGCCGAGAAAACTCCTGAAATAAGTAAATTTGAGTTCAACCCTTTAACACAACTCGCTTGCACAAAATATAGCCTTACAAATTTAAAGAAAATAATTCAATTCTAGCGGCTACAATATAACGACATACCGACGGAAGGACGTCCAGCAGTCTGCTGTGCAGCAGATGGCGACCACGTCTCGGAGGTGTGCACGAAGTCTGTTCTTCATATCTTCGTACATCTTGTTCACTCTGTCGGCGACTGTCTTGCGCGACATCACGTTGGCTCCGGGTTGACACGTCTTCACTAGGTCAACAAAATCTTTGTGCTCCACGACAGAAAAGCTTTGAAACGATCCTATAACAAACTTGGTTATAGCTGTGTCTATTTTCTCCTGCGAAGGAGCGGCGAACCGTTTTCCTTCGAAGTGGTCCAGTTTCGTCTGCTTAGCGGCATTCGAAGAGCTTTCCGATGAGCATCCTTGTAGCTCGTTTTAATCTTCGACCGTCATATTCTTTTAATTCTGTCGGATGTTTCTTCTGAAAGTATAAGAAAGTGATTGATATAATTTGTTTAGTATCTTGATCAGTTCATGACGGTATAATATATATCAATTAACCTTTCCCCTCATTATGTCATGCATTATGCCGCATTCGCCTAATTTACTCATTGCACTGTTCCCTTTGAAAAATTGCTGACGTGTTCACTTTCCCTGTATAGCACGCTTTAAAACAGAGGAAAAGGCGCATGTGCGCGCGTGGGGGGTAAAGCAGACATAGAGCTAGCTGCCTTGGTCTCCACTGCACTCGTTGAACGCGTTCGAACGTGAGAGCCGAACGCCTTATGTCGGCGTTCAGCGTTCTAACGCGTTCGACGAGTGCAGTGGAGGCAAGGGCAGCCTTAGACACAACGGCACTCGTTGAACACGTTCGAATGCGAGAGCCGAACGTCTTACGCCGGCGTGCAGCGTTCTGACGCGTTCGACGAATGGTATAGAGACAAAAGCTGCCTTTGTTTCCACTGCCAAACGCCAGTAATTTTCAGAAAAACTTTGAGCGCGTGAGAAGCATAGTAGTGCACTGAAATTACCACTCGTGGAGCAGGCACAAGCCTGGGGCTCTCATAAGAAGAAGGAAAAATCGCGCAGGCGCCTTACCGCAACCGCCAGCCTTGTACCTGCTCCACGAGTGGTAACTTTAGTGCGCTACTGCGCCTCTCACGCGCTCAAGTCTTTCTGAAATATTACTGATTTTGTGGTTTTCGATGACGCTCAGCAACTTTCTAATTGGAACCATATGCCTATTTTCACTAATTAAAAGTTAATTAACGTATCTTAATTAATTAGCATACTTATTGCAAAGATTAGCCACCGACATAATATACCCCTGGCCGTATAACTCACCTCTACAAGCGGCATAAGTGTAACTTTCACGGCTTTCTTTAAAACAAATCTGTTAAGTTAAAAAAAACAATAAAACACCCGGTATATGCCATCCGCTACCGACGGAGGTTTTGCTCCCTTCTCCACATCCCCTCTTCCTTTTCTACTTATTCCCTCAAACCCCGTTTGATCCAAGCTGACCTAAAAGCAGGAAATACCACTGCCTCTCCAACAAGGGACTAGACAGATTCACCCGTCAAAATGTCAACGCTCAGACAGCGAAGGTCGAACCGGCTCCGTTTGACCACAAAGCCGAAGGAACCTGCCTGCCTCGGCGCTTACTTTTCAGAGACACCTGACTAATACAGTTTCCAGACATGAATGCGCATACTGTTTGCCGACCAGGAAACACGTGGTTATTTTGGAAAGGGAGAGTAATCCCATAAAGAGGGTGGTGAAGGAGACGCCGAGGATTAAGACGTCTGACAACTGCATTAATGAGGCGTCTTTGCAAGTAAGCACCGAGGCAGGCAGATTTCTACGGCTGTGTGGTCAAACGGAGCCAGTTTAACTTTCGCTGCCTGAGCGTTGACATGTTGACGCGTGGGACTGTTTCGTTCCTTGTTGAAGAGGCGCAGTAACAATTGAAAACGAGCGTGTTTGGTTAATAGATTCGAAGTATAAAACAGCGAGGACGGAAACAGGACTTGTTTCATCCCGACTACGTCAAACTTAATTATGGCAACATTCACGTATCCCCCCCCCCCCCCCCGTAATTTACAATGTGTACGTCTGCACGCACGGGAGGACCTAAAGTCTTCCTTTCTTTGCTGCTTCAATACAATAAAGACCACCTTGCATAAAAATTAATTTTAAAGCGAGCCTTTCTCTAGGTATGTCCAAAAACTGCTGAGTTATTTTCTGTGATTCGGCAAGTAGGCGCGTTTTGGTTTGACTAATTTAATTTGAACATATATTTAAAAAGAGGTAGGTGGTAAGACCTACATAAATGCCGTCTTCATTGAGTGTTTATGTGGCTCAGTGGACTGGGGTTATAGCCGCCACGATAAGTTGAGTAATTCACTGAAATCTTTTAGATTGATGTTTTGAGTGGTCATAGCTGTTTTAACTGGAGTAATTATCAAAGGCTAAGTCGATTTCACTAATTCGCTTAAAGGGCCCATGAAACAGAATTTGGGCTGGGATAAATCGATTTAGATTGGTATTTTACTAATAGCACATCGTTCAAGAAAAAGACAGAAAGTCAAAAGCCTAACTTTCGGTAGTAAAATTTAAAAACACAGCGGACTATTTCGTGCTTCCTTCCATTCGTAAGCTCTCTGCCTTCTCATTGTGATACATCAGCGGTCTCCAAAGCGCGTCACACGACACCGAACCTCACTTATTCCCTTCACCCCTAAGCTGACATTGCGGTGGAAGCTACGCGCTTGCCGGACCAATCAGCCGCCTCCCTTTCATCACCTGACCTCATTCTCTGCACGTGGGTAAGCGCGAGAAAGCGTGATCACGTGGCAAAAGTGTGGCTGACCAACGAGCACGTAGCTTCCACAGCACTGTCAGCTTCGTGGTGAACAGGGTGGGGAAAGCAACTTTTGTCTAAATTTTGAGCGACGGGCTAATCTTCTAGGGGGAGAATGACTGTATCCGGGTGCACGAACAAGAGTCCGAGCGAGAGGGGACTCCTGCCTTTCCGTCCTCTTGAACTGTTTGGTACAATGCGCGATTTATAAGTTGAGGAGGAAAGCTAAACAGGAAAACAGTTGGAAAAGCGTTTCATGACCCCTTTAAAGGTAACGTGCTTTAGAATACTCATCGATCAATTGTCGCGTTTTTGTTTCCCGGTTCCGAGTCCGGATGCAGAAAGAGCACTGGAAGTCCTATATGAATGACATTTAGAATCCGCAATGGCAATTAGAAGAGTGTCGTCGTTCCGGTCACGTCGCCGCTATTTCGGTAGCGCGTCCTTGCTGAGCGGCACACTGTCGAGATTGTAAATTTTGGTCCCTTGCTAAACGGGAACTGTAGATATTCGTGATGGCTAGCTCGTGCGATCCTGGCAGAGCCGGGGCGCGCTGCCGATATGGTGACGAGCTGCCAAAAACGAGTATATTATTCTTCTACGCATGATTGTGGACCGGGCTCGTGGCACTTTTTTTGCATCGAGTTTCTAAATCAAGCCACTAAAACATGAAAACTGATCGATGAATATCTCAAAGCATGTTGCTTTCCTGAAAAATCGTTAAATTGGTTTAACATCTAATAAGCTATTGCCGTCAACACTGTGATTGAAGCGTAACACGACCCATTAAGACCTTAATTTAAATGTAAATTTACAAATTTTATTCAATTAGTCTACTGGTCGCGACGGTTATTCTCCCACCTAATATCCACCAAGCTCGATACACATGCAGTGAAAGCAATATCCTTGCACCGGTTACGACGTCTTAAAAAAAGATTGGTTCGAAACAAATTTAGACTCTCTATATTGAAATACAATGAAACAATGAACTCACCTGCAGGTGTTTCCGAAGGTTTGACGAAGCTTTCACGTTGGCCAATAACGTCTTCGGACCTGGCGGACATAACTTGCAAGTTACAGTGATGTTTTCGCCTGTCTTAGCTTTAAATTCAAAATAGGGTTTTAGGTCGGGCCATGGCAACTCGTTCTCGCTGGAACTCATATTGACTGTGCTAGGATCCGCCAAACAGCTCCTTATATAACCTGCTGCAAACGGGATTCACCGTTCCCTTACCAACTCGACTCTCAAAAACAAAATAAGCAATATTTTTTTCCCTTTTTTAAACATAGACGCAATTTTAATCTTTTTCTTCCAAAAGAACTAGTCACCGATTCCCCAAACTGTTCTCTCGAGGTCGAGAAGTATTTTTTTTTTCTAATACTCCAGGAAACCGAGGTTCTCGCACACTTTTCGCTGTCAGCCGGATATCTTCTGGAGAGAAACACTTCTGCCACAATCTGTTCTTCCCCAATATAAACCAGCCCTCAGAAGACAGAGTACATGGCATTGACGTGTCATCCAGGGTGACGATAATCTGGCCGTTTCCTCTTTGCTGTTTAAATTTCTCGATGAGTAGGCAGGCGAAAGAGGTAGACACGGAATACAAATAGCGAGACGACAAAAAAAAAAAAGAAAAGACTACTTTATTCAGCGCAGCACCTGCTTTCCGCATCTTCCAATTCCCAAATCTCCAGGACCAGCGCTATCGCTAGTTCTGTGGATTTGCGACAAAACCTTCGCGAGGTCAATCATCTGCTATTTCGTGTACAGGCAATTTTTCGACGTCTAAAGTCGAGACTCATTGAAAAGTTAAGCCTTGCAATTACCGGTGTGTCCTGTTCTTAGTTCGCCTTTCGGGTTTTAAGATGTGTTCGCCTTGTTGTATTGTGCTGTGCGCATTTTAAAGCCGGAACATCCCAGACAGGTTTTCAACCTCGACTTGTCTTATTTGTACTTTCGGCAGCCGCGACCTTCCAGC